>JAQQAE010009422.1:2965-14619 GCA_029823295.1 Pseudamia nigra
TCTCTGAGGTTCTAGGGTTGCTCTCTGAGGTTCTAGGGTTGCTCTCTGAGGTTCTAGGGTTGCTCTCTGAGGTTCTAGGGTTGCTCTCTGAGGTTCTATGTTTGCTCTCTGAGGTCCTGGGCTTGCTCTTAGCGCTTCTCAGCTGGCTTGTGGAGGTTCTAGGTTTGTTTGCTCTGTGAGGTTCTAGGCTTGCCCTCGGAGGCTCTTTTGGGGTTACTCGCTGTATAGTTTTGAGGTTTCACCCTTGAATTGTGAAGCATCTAGAGATGATCTTGGATTAGGCACTATACAAATACAGTTGAATTAAATACAGGTTATCCTAAAATGTTAGTCAGCTCTTTGCATCATTAAATTAACTCATAAGTCTGAAGTTCACCTCCTACGTTATTTCTTAAAACCATCACTTTTTATGGAGCAACGGTAAAACAAACCAACCGTGTAATATCATGATCTCAGAAACTGAAAACTAATATTTTCATGAGACTTAAAAACAGTCTCGGGACAATTTTTCTTTCTTTCTTCAGTAACTAAGTTAATATCTTAGTATTTTAGTTCTACTGGTCTGGTTCATCAGTCTTTGTCTCCAACTCTGCTACAAAACCTTATGTTACGAGGTACACAAAGCTAATGAGCCACGTTCACACACAAACACCCGGTTTGTTGTTTGACGTGTTGAGTGTGCACCGTTACCAACAGAACAGTGAGAATGATGACGATGAAGATGACGATGATGCTGAGGAGACTCAGGTGAAGGCCGATGATGAGGAGGTCCAGAAGAATAAACGTCTGGAGAAGAAACGGCGGCTGAAGGAGCGTTTCAATGCGGAGTACGATGACGGAGATGCCACCTACTTTGATGATCTGAAGGAGGAGATGCAGAAGCAGGCTGAGGTGAGATGTGATAACCCTTCACTCATGCAGACGGTGTATGTGCACTGGCGCAGACGTCCTCAGATGTGAAGTATGTACATCTAAGTCTTAAAATTGTTGTTCAGCTGAACAGGGCTGAGTTCGAGGATGTGGATGATGAGACCAGAGTTCAGTATGAAGGCTTCAGACCAGGAATGTACGTCCGACTAGAGATCTCCTCTCTGCCCTGCGAGTTCATCACCAGCTTTGATCCTCACTATCCCATCATCCTCGGAGGCCTCGGCTCCAGTGAGGGGAACGTGGGATACCTGCAGGTGTGTTTTGATTTTCTATCTGTTCTTTGATTCTTGGTGTTGTGTGAAGGGTCCTGAAGATAGACCACCTGAGAGCCGTATCTTAAGGTCGTAATCACTATTTTTGTGTACACTTTGAGTTAAATGACGATTTCATATGAAGGCTGTTTTTAAAAGTCTAGTTTATTGGCACACAAAGTGCATGTGGGTCCCAGTAATAACGCTAAGCATGCTGCTGCAGCCTTTACCCTCAAAACGAGCCGCTTTCCAAGACCACGGCTTTTTTGGGCCCCTCAGGTCCAGTGTGTGGGCCAAACCCAGCCATAGGTGACAAACACCGAGGTGGAGGAAAACCTTTACAAATCAGAGATGATGATAGTTTTTGATATTGGGCTCTAACACAAACTGTCAGTTCAATTTGAAGATGTGAATTAAGAGGGCCGGGCACACATGGAGACCTGTGTGGTGAGGTGACAGTGGGACAGTTGGTTGCTGAAGGTGAGGGGAGCAGCACACAGCCACCAAACAGATGGCCACCTCAGCTGTTCTGTCCCAGCTGAAGAACTTGACCCCTTCAAGTACAGCTGGAAAGAAGAAGAAAATCTTCTCCAATGTTGAGAGAAGCTTTGAATATGCCAACGGCGACAACCCCTTCAATTTGCATGACAATATTCCAACAAGCGAGAAAAGGAATCTCAATATTTAGTGTTCGAACTCGATGTCAGCAGTGAGGATGTTGAGGGTGGGGACAGATGGTGGCCTTCACATTCACACCCAGGTCTCCTGCCAGTAGGGGGATGGGGGATTCGAGCCGGCGACCCTCTGGTCACGGGCTTGCTTCTCTAGCCTCTAGGCCACTCACGAACCCCCTTCAAGGAAGGGGACATATTTATGTCATAAATATCATGTATCATTTATTATTGAAACTCGGGGCATTTGAAATACATTTAGTTTAAGTTTTGGAGGAAATAATCTTCATATCAGTGTCAGTATTGATCATCATTCAGTTCGTTGTCACTGCACTTTGACTTCATGTGTTGTTGTGATAATGTCACTTATTTGACGTTACCGTGCTGAGGTGTACTATTGATGGAGGCACTGCGGCAGAGGATCTCTGGAGATACTCTGTAGTATTGTGCTTTCCTCCAGTGTGTAGTCCTGTTTAGTGTGCGGTAGGTATGAAGTACTGACGTGAACCTGTGTTTGCCAGATGCGACTGAAGAAGCACCGTTGGTATGACCGCATCCTGAAGACCCGGGACCCCCTCATCCTGTCCTTAGGCTGGCGTCGCTTCCAGACAATTCCTCTGTATCACATTGAGGACCACAACGGACGCCATCGTCTGCTCAAGTACACTCCACAGCACATGCACTGTGGCGCCTCCATCTGGGGTAAGACGGTCACACCGCTGCTCGCTGCATGTGCTTCACACGTATATGGCAAGTCCTTCTCTGGTACAGGCTCACAGTGGTGGGATTTGTGCAAAAGATGAGAATGTAAGGTATTAGACTTACATGTCTGTCATGCCACTGTGGGCATGCATCTGTACAACGGGCCTGGAGGCTTGTAAAGGTAGGGGGCAGCATAGAGAGACGTGAGGAGACGACCTGGTTCCGTCTGTACGAGTGATCTGAAGAACACAAAGAAAAGTACGCAGACGAGGATTCAAGACGACACCGAAGGTTCTGCAGTGTCCACGTCACAGCCCGGACGTCGGTGAAAGAGAAGTCATGGCTGAACATCACATGTTCACCATCCAACCTGACAGAGTAAGAAGAATGAGGTAAAAATGACCCAACGTGGAAGTCCGACTGAGACCGGAACATACAGACTGAATGCTGCAACTGTAACTCTGCAGATTACGGACTTAAAGGGGGTGAATAGTTATACAATCAGTGATTTCTCTTTATACACTTGTATTCATTGACATTCCTCCCCTTCCTGCTTCAAATGAGTCTAATGGGCGCCACGTGTCATAATGTTCTCTGTACAGGTCCCATCACGCCACAGGGCACCGGCTTCCTGGCGCTACAGTCGGTGACAGGAAGTAAAGTAAGTCTCACTGTCCTTCAGTTCAGACGTGAACACCGCTAGTACAGTTACCAGGTGTACCTCTGGAGTATGAATGCTTGTTCTCCTTGTGCAGACCAACTTCCGCATTGCAGCCACCGGAGTGGTTCTGGACATGGATAAATCAGCGACGATCGTGAAGAAGCTCAAACTCATCGGCTATCCATACAAGATCTTCAAGAACACGTGCTTTATCAAGGTGAGAGTTCAGCGTCATAGGGATGTTGCTGAGCTCTGACTGCATTAAGAACAGAAAAGTGAATATGATGCATGCACAAGTTAGTCTCACAGTATTGCAAAATAGAAAATAAGAAGGGTAGGGAGAGGGGGGCAGAGAAAGAGAGGCGACTAGAGAGGTGAGAGATAAAGAGAGGTACAGAGTGTGTCTGCATCCCGGACCCACATTGGAAGTTGGTTCCACAGGAGAGGAGGTTGGTAACTGAAGGTTTTGCCTCCCAGTCTAGTTTTAGAGATTCTAGAACCACAAGTAGACCTGAGAGTTCTGATTGGTTTGGAACAATAAGGTCTCTATATAGGATGGAGCCTTGTTGTTTAGAGCTTTAAGTTAAGAGGAGGATTTTAAATTCAATTCTAAATTTTACAGGTAGCCAATGAAGAGACTCTAGTATTGGAGAAATATGATCTGTCCTTCTGACTCCCGTTAAAACTCGAGTTTATTAAAGAAGCATCCTCATGTGAGATGACCTAACCCCACCCCCCGTTGTGTTGACAGGACATGTTCAACACGGTGCTGGAAGTTGCTAAATTTGAAGGTGCATCGATACGAACGGTGTCAGGTGTCAGAGGTCAGATCAAAAAGGCGCTGTCTAACCCCCCGGGGGCTTTCAGAGCCACGTTTGAAGACCGCCTGCTCATGAGTGGTGAGTACCCATCCCATCAATGTCTCTGTACACATGACACCAGCGTGCATTGGTGTATAATTATTACATTAAAGGTCACATGGTCCGCTTATTAAGGTCTTCAGGATGGTTTATGGTCGACAGTGAAAGAAACCAGACGTATGTTTATGGTTTAAAGGAGCCGTGGTGTAAAGGATTCACTTTAAATGTAAAAAGATTAAAAGATTTCTGAATTTTTACATTGTTCATTCATTTTTACATTGGCTTTAATACCATTAGAGATGTAACGGTGTGAAAATTTCACGATTATTGTCACCAACATTGTCAGAGTTCTGAGTATTATCGCAGTATTGTTGAAATGTGCTCTAAATGTTGAAAAACTGCTCATACGCAGACTGAAATAGTTTTATTTTGACACACACTGACAGCTGGAACCAGGCTGATACATCATGACACGTGTGACTTAACGGACGAGGGTTGATTGGTTTTTGGACACATACAGTATTATACTGGATTTCTACGTCGTGTGAGGTGGTGATTTTCGGTTTAACCGCTGCATGCAGAGGCAGCAGGAAAAGGGGTTTCTGCATCAGATGTACATCGTGCCCGTGCTCACCCCCACCTACTGGATAGAAACTGGCCTCAAACGGGTTTGTTTCAAAGAGAAGAATGAAGCGTATTTGACTTTTGTGGACGCGTAGTCATGTTTGTACATGTCAGGTGTCTAATCGCTGTCCTGTCCACGCTCACGTGGTCCTCAAACGAGGATTCAGACTTCTGCCTTCACGGTTGCAATGATGATGTATAAAATATGACAGAGGAACGCACGTTCAGTCGCTCATATGTTGATGCGTGTTGTGCAGATGTTGTGTTTCTTCGTTCGTGGTATCCGGTGGCGGTTCCTCAGCTCTACAACCCCGTCACGTCTTTGCTGCTGCCTGTGGGACAGAAGGACAGCTGGATGGGCATGAGGACTGTGGGTCAGCTCAAACACGACCTGAGCATCCGCAACAAACCCAACAAGGACTCGCTGTACAAGGTACCACCTCCGCTCTGGTATCTCCAGTCTCCTCCACATGCTCCATCCTGAACCGTCCCAGTCCCTGTATAACCATCCTGGTCCTGGATCAGTGAGGGGGGGGGTCCGCTCACCTCCTGCACAGCACATGCACGTTACAAAGTTAGATCTACACGTGTGTGTAAAGTATTTATAAGTATGTACAGAGTTTTATACTTAATATTACTGCATTATTATTTTATGTTACTGTCCTGACGTTTTTATGCCATTTTTTTAAGACCAATAGAGTTGATTGACACTTCTCTTGTTGAATCGGTGTATGATAATAAAACTCATATTGAGGCCCCCCCCCCACTCCCCTCCACTACGACTGTACACAAACTGTTATGTTTCATTCATTCATCATTATTTTATTCTACCAGTATTTTTATATTTTAGTGCTTTACAATTTATCATGGAGAGGTGTGATTTGTATCTGACGCAGCAGATTAATTAATAAATTGCCCCCCCTCTCCCTCCCCAGCCGGTGGTTCGAGCTCAAAGGCACTTCAACCCTCTCCACATTCCAAAGGAGCTGCAGAAATCTTTGCCCTTTAAGAACAAACCCAAACAACAGCAAGCCAAAGGAAAGACCCCGAGAGACCTGCAGAGACCCGGAGTGATCCGAGAACCACACGAGAAGAAGGTGAGTCGCACCCGAGGGGCCGCACTGCAGCTGCTCAGCAGCTCAGGAGCACCTCTGAAAAGTTCATCTGAGGTAGTGCGTGGTGAGGTGCACTGTGGTCTGAAGGGGGCGCTGCAGTACGACTCACCTGTAACAGTTGAAGACCGATGTTTCTCATGGATCAGAAAAGTGTGAATGGTAAGGCAGGGTCTGCAGCCCCACGGCCACATGTGGATCTGTAGCCCCTTCCCAGTGGCTCCTGAGGCTTCGACCAAAAAATGAACAACATCCACCAAATCAAAAAGAAGAAAAAAATGAAACAAATTATGAACAGAAATGAAGACAAACCTGATGCAATAAAGTAGAAGATGAACAGAAATAAAAATATAGTGAACAAAAAGAAGCAAAACTTTAAAAATGAAAAGATGAGTAAAATCATCTGCCAAATTAATTAAAAGTTCACAAAGGAAGAGTAAATCAGCTGAATGAAAATGGACAAAAAAAGTAACAAAATATTCAAAAAAAAAATGAGCAAAATGGTGAGGAAAATAATCCACAAAAAATCACAAAGATAATCATGGAAATTAACCAAAATTCACAAAAATGAATCAAGTAATTTTAAAAAACTTAGTAGAAATGATCAATAAATTGAACAAAAATCAACAAAATGAACAAAAATGATGAACCAAATGTTCCAATAAGGAGAAACTAGTAACAAACCGGTGTCAGACAAACCAGGTTTCATGTGGTTTTAGACACATTTAGCTGACGCTGGCACAGACGCCGTGGTGGCTGACTGTGACCCTCCTCACTCTGCCTTCTCTCCAGGTGATGGCGCTGCTTCAGGCTCTGAGCACCATCCACAACTACAGGAAGAAGAAGAACCACGCGGCGCAGCACGCCAAGCACAAACACTTCCTCCTGCACAAGGAGAAACAGGAGGAGGCCAAGACCAAGAGGCAGAAGGAGCTCCGTAAAAAACTGTACCGGGTCATGGGTCAGACGGAGCAGAAGAAGAGCAAGTCCAGTCTGAAGGGAGGCGGGGCCAGATGACGGACCTGACGACACACCTGTAGTCTGATGCTGAAAAGGACGTGTACAGAACACCTGATGTGACTTTTCAACTCGTTTTAATAAAATGATTAAAAAACCAACATACACAGCATTACATTGTAGTAACGTTCTTTGGATCCTCGGCTGGACTCGGATCCGGTCGTCCGTCCTCCGGTGGGTTAGGGTTAGTCTGTCCACTGCAGGACCACGACCACCCAACAACCCCCACAGCTGTGGAGACGCTTTGAGCCAGTCGCCTCCACATCACTGTGGTCCTTGTCCAGGTCCGTTACATCCTTATTCTGTTTCAAATCCTCATACAGTGGTGTCAAAGTATTTGCCCCCTTCCTGATTTCTTACCTTTTTGTGTATTTGTCACACTTAAATGTTTCAGATCATCATACAAATTTAATAAGTTCAAGAAAACACAACACAAAATACATGATTTATGTGTTTCGATAATTTCTTGATCATTTCATTTTTGTTCATTTTCTCATGTATATTTTTAATTTTTGTTCCTTTTGTGCAACGTAACATTTCACCTCATTCATTAACCTCAATCTGATGATTTGTTATGATTTATTTACATTTTCTTTATTTGGAAAATCAGGTTATACAATGTATAACATTTATAGGTGTTAATACAGCACTATTCCAGTTTTTTCATTTTTCTTTTTTTGGAAAACAAAATGAAACGACTAAATGAGGGGGGAGATTCCATCTCAATGCCTTTTAAAAAAGGGTAATTAAATAAAACGATGTCATAGAAAGTTGTACACAGCCAAGAGATTCACCACAATAAGTCTTGCAACATTGTTAAGGCAAGAAATTGGTTCCTGAACCTGTTTCTGGTCATAAATGAGCTTCCACTGGATTTATATATTCAGCCCATTTGGTCCATGTTCTGAAAAATTTGTCCCTCCTGTACAATATCAATCCTCTCTGCGACAGTCGCTGCCACTGGTTTCAACCATTTCCTTGTAATACTTTTTTTTTTTTTACCTGCTGCCAAGAGAAGAACAAGTGACTTTATATCCTCTGTTCCAATTTTCCCATGAAATGTCCCCAAGGTACGAGGCTTCCTATTTAAGAGGTATTTTAACAGCGAATACATTGTTTATATGTTCACCTAATTGTTTCCAGTATGTCCTGAGTAGTGGATGTTCCCACAGAATATTGTCCTTTGCCTCACAAAGTCTCCAGTAGTCCTCTGCCTTGGTGTCATTTCTGGGCGGGGTAATAAAGAATCAGGGGGAATAAAGAATCACACAATATTTTTCCAGCAGAACTCATGCCATGTGTAGGTCTAAAAACAATGACTTCCCTATTTTTCCCACTGAAATTTAAAAAAATTTAGAGCCATCCAACTCCTGATGTCAGCGAGACGGTCAAGGAGAGGCTGAACAGAGGATGCACCTGTACACTTGAGAGGGAAATACATTTGACAGTCGTCAGCATAGAAATGAAGAGATATTATACTTCTGAAAAAATAGCCCAGAGTGGCAAGAGAAAAGTAAACAAAAGTGGACCAAGAATGGAGCCTTGTGGCACTCCCCAGGGAAGGGCAGTGGAGGTGGAGGTAAAATCACTGATCCCAACACAAAATGTCCTCTCAGAAAGGTAAGTAGCTGTAAACGACTGGAGAGCAGCACCTGTGATGCCCACGCGCTGTTCCAGCGGTGAGACGAGGACGCGGTGATCCACTGTGTCCAAGCAGCTGTTAAAACACAATCCCCAGAATTGACATTTGTCATATATTTGTAAAGAGAAGTTGTGTCATGTGGAAACACCAGGGAGTAAAATCAGTGCTGGAGTAAAAGGAAGTAGAAGTACTCATGAACAAATGTATTTGAGGTAGTGAGTAACTTTATATTTATTATATATATTTATATAGCAGATTAATTTCAGCTTTTTTTTGGGTGATTTCTTCATTTATTTTTTAACCTTTTTTTGTTACGTTTTTTTATCATATTGTTCATTTTTGCTATTTACTTGATTTTTTTTTTCTTTTTGCTTTTTTTTGGTTCATTTTGTTTCTTATTTTGTTGGTTTTGCAGAACGACTGTACATTTTTCTTCACGTTTGTTCATTTTCTTGGTTATTTTTGTTCAACTTGTTGTTCTTTGTTCATTTCGTGGATAGTTTTGCTTCTTTTTGTGTAGTTTTGTTGATATTGATTATTTTGTTTCATTTTTTGAATCATTTTGCTCATTTTCTTGGTTATTTTGTCCAGTATGAAGATCCATCCTTTTTTTTCCCTTCAATGTTCTTCATGTTTTTCATTTTTAACTATTTTGTTCATTTTGGTGATGGTTTTGTTCCTTTTTTTCCCACACATTTTCTCTTTACAAAGGGTCAATTTGACCCAAATGCCACATGAGGGGTAAAAATGGCTATTTCGACACCGGTCTGAAGTTCGACAACACAGAAGAGTCGAGCCCAGGCTTTTTGAGCAGAGGTTGAACAGCAGCATGTTTAAAATGTTTGGCTGCCGCACCAGAAACCAGACGTCTGTTACTGATGCTGAGAACCGAGGAAAGCCCTGCTTCAGACGTGGAGGAGGAGCAGCGTCACGCTTCATCCTCAGAGTCGGCTCCTCTGGAAATGACCCAACGGGATCACTGTGGACGGGTCGTGAGCAGGTGGTGACATCAGAGCCCTGTCGCTAACGACCTTATCCGAAAAATAAATAAATAAAACACGCTCATCTAGATGCTTCCAGAGGCACAGGTTCATGAACGTTTAAAACAGTTGAGTGTATTAAAAAGAATGCGTGGATTATGAGAGTAAAGAGCAATACGGTAGTTTCAGAAAAAAATCTTGACCTGGAGGCTTGGACCACTGTGTGAGAACGTTGCCAGCTTTCCTGAGCATCTGAAAGGTCACCTGCAGCCTGTCTTTTGTCCAATTTGGCTCCGCTCTCCGACACTCCCGTCCAACCGCACCGACGTTGCCATTTAACCGACGCTCTGACCTAAGCTTTGGTCTCCCAGACGTAAAATCAAGGCTTAGTTCTTCTTGCTGACAGGTACTAAATGATGGGAACACATTCCTCGGTGCTGGCCTCACTTCACCGGCTTCCTGTTACATACAAGATCCAGTTTAGGTACTTTTTTTTTTGTTTTTAAGTCATTAAATGGTTTGGCTCCATCTTATCTATGTGATCTGAAAAAAACTGCATCACCAGTTTTCAAATTAAAAACAGACAAACCATAAGATAAAACCAACTGTGTGTATAATTTTTAAAATATTGTTGAATCTCTTCTAATCCTGTTTCTAAGTTATTTGTTGAGGGGTTTGTCATTCTCAGAATCAGAACCAGAATGCCTTTGTCATTGTCAAATGTTTCCATCAACAATGAGATTACATGCTCCCACCGAGGGGGAGGGGCCGGCAGCACAGACATGTGCACTGCCCCTTCAGCAATTGGGGAAAAAAGGGGGGGGGGCACGATCGGAAAGAGTTAAAAAAAAAAAACATAGTTTCCAGAATAAGGCTCCTTAGGAAGCAAAATTATGGTCACATAGAAAAAAAACTCATATGCACAGTTAGCAGACATGTTGCTACACATTAACAAAGCAAAGTATCAGAGAGAGTTGTGGTGCATGTCAGTGTGTAGCGGTGGTCGCTGGATGCATTGTGTCGTATCAGTTCTGATAGGAACGCCAGGAATCCTCTTCAGCTCATAGAGCCCACATGTTAAATTCCATGCTAGCTACCATGTCAGCGCATGTCCATAGAAAAAGTTCAAATTTAACCCTAGGTCAAGAATCCTCTCTCAGAGCATATAGCCAGATGTTAGGTCCTATGTTACCATGGCAGCACATGTCCATAGAAAGTTCAGCCTGCTGCCTATCAGTGTTGGTGAAAAGTGGCGCACATTCCTCCAAGCAGTGTTTCCTCCAAAAGGGGGGGTTGCGCTAGCCTCACAAGGCCAGAGAAGGGAGTCAAAACATAGATAAAACAGTCACACTTTCAGAAGCAGAAAGAATTTAACTCCTCTGAACCCAATTTTACATTTGGTACTAAAGTATCAGACCTCAAAAGTCCATCTTATGAAGAGACCCCAGCACTCCTGTGTTGTAACCCACTTTTTGATTTAACTCAGAAATCATCCATGTTGTGCTGCCAGTGTCTTTCCCAACTGCTTGATTTGGAGACAAAAGCTTTGCTGGGCTTTAAACAGCTCTCTGCGTTTTCTTTATCGATACACCGGGAAAACACCCAAGCCAATCAGCATAAATCCTGTTATCATAGCTCTGAATAAATGTCCATCACATCCTCGGTGGACAGCGTCTCATAAACACATAAGTCCCCATGCGTCCACAGATCCTCATATGTCCAGCAGCCGCTGTCCCCTGAGGACACTTGGGTTCCCCTCACCCCGTCCTCCTGCGTGTCAATTGCACTGAGGTCCAGCTGGTCAATTCCATGTTGCTTTGGGTTTAGGGAGAGACTCTGACAGAAAATGATCAAAACTCACAGACAAGACATTGGAAACAGTGAAAACGGATGGGAGCAGATAGAAAATGCGTCCGTTCTCTCTGAAGGACGCAAGAGAATTTTGTGAACAGTTCTTGTTAGAGTTAAGAAGACATTTGTTATCATTTTCCTCAGTGAACATATGCTAACTGATTCTTTTTCACTCTTGTGCCTTTGCTCTGAGTGCTGTACTTTTCCACTGAGATTTGATCTCTGCACACACACACAGTTTTGTCTCAACTGTTGTAAGTGACCTTGCAGATGTGAACCCATGTCATGTGTATCTGCTTAATGTGTCTAGATAGAATCTGCATTGCTAAAATGTTGAATAATTCATGAAATGC
>JAQQAE010009423.1:0-14618 GCA_029823295.1 Pseudamia nigra
GCTTTTATTACAGCACTCAGTCTTTTTGGGTAGGAGTCTATCAGTGCAGCACATCTTGATGTGGCAATATTTGCCCATTCTTCTTTGCAAAACAATTTGGTGCCTCGCTACTATGCAAAACACACTGCAAACTGAGCAAATTGATTTTGAACTGGCATTTACTAATTAAATTAGTGTTTAAGTGAAACACTTAGCCACACAAAAGCAGACACAGGCCTCCACCTGTGCACAACATATGTTTCATTTTGTTTCCCCGCTAAAGATGAATTCATAAATTAACAACTGGAGGTCATTTTTAGTCAACTGATGCAACTTTATGATCAGTGACTAATATTTTCCGTTAGCAAAATGTCTTTGTTGACCTTTTTACTTCCAGATTCTCACTTCTGTCACGTCACTTTTCACTCTTTTACATCTTTAATCTTAAAAATGGTATTGAATGTGTATTCATTTGCAATAATTATGTCAATTCACAATGAAAATGTGTACATGACCTGTTTGGTGAATTGATTGGAGGACGCGACCGGCTGGCTGGAGTGCATCTATCGGGCTCGAAGTCAAGGATGATGAGACGTGATGACCTGGTGCGGGGAGGGGTGGAGCTGCGAGTTTGCACTGTTCGACGCTAGGGATCATGTCTCGACCTGGAGCAAGGAAAGAGAAGTGGTGAGGTGGAGAGGTCGGTGTTATTAGATAGCATTAGATGTGCTGTGGCGCACTCCAGTTGCTTGTTGAACACAGCAGAGGGCAGTGGGGACCTCACAGCAGAGCAGATGCTGGCCTTTGATTGACAGAGCTGCAAGTGCAAACAAATCCAGGATAATACGGAATAAGGGTAAAACAGGAAGAGGGCAGCAAAAGCAGGGTGGAAGCCAGAGGTCAAATGTGCTCAGTGGAATACCTAAGAAGACCAGACTGCATATCTCAAACCTAATTAGCACCCACAGGGTCATAGTGATTATAGAAAGCGTCAGGTCTGAGCAGTGAAATGAGCCTGACGCTGATCGGAGCAGATCTATGACACAAAGTTCCTTCTGTGTCAATTTGTGGGCCACATCTCATCTCCAATACACCATAAAATGATTTTTCGCCCATTTTGCAAATTGCTTTAATGTCGTTGTGGCCTATTTTCTTCTATTCCTCTCGCAGCAGGCATGGCAGCAGGTGACAGGTTTAAATAGGATTTGCATCTGAAACCGACAGGAATGTGAACGTGCTTCATGCGGTGGAAGATAGCAAGAAGAGTGGGGGAAAAAAATGGAAGAAGGTTCTGTGTTTGACCTTGAGAGCAGTGCTGAGAGGAGAAAGACAGCAGGCAAGATTAAAAGAGAGATCTGGAAAGATAAGGCTGAGGAGATTAAGGAAGAAGGAAAGGACACAATAAGTCTGCTTTGTAAACAATATCTGCAGTGAGGCACTGAATTCACGTATAACATTCTACGACTCTACAGATCCTGGTTTTCAGCTCAGAATTTGGATGTTGGTCAAACCCCTCTGTAAATCTTAAAATAAGACTGATATTACATCTAACACTAGAACAGCAGGATTCTAGAAATGGGTCAAATTTACCCAGGCATTTATCCTAGTTTATTAAAGTGTCCCCTGTCATAAAAGTGCTTTTATGATTACAGCAACTGCCACAGATGTTTGTCACTTCAAATTGGTCTCAACTAAGTAAAAATATGCATTAGAATAAAGTATTTGTATATTTGTTTGGTCTATACAACTCTGATTCGTATTCATCTTGCTTTAAGTCAAATGCTGTTGACTTAAAACCTATTTAATATCACCACAAATGGTGCTGAAATTAATATATTTCAGCTGAGGCAAAATTTGACCCGGCACAGTAGCTGTTATAGGTACATAACAGCAATTCCAAAAAGGTGAGATGCTGTGAAAAATGTAAATGAAAACAGAATGCAATGATTTGCAAATCTTTTAAATCCATGTTTTATTCCCAACAGAGCATAAACCACTTATCAGATGCTGGAACAGACATTTTGCCATTTCATAGAAAATATTGGCTCCTTTTGAATTTGATGGCAGCAACACGTCAAAGTTGGAACAGGGGCACAAATTAAAACAGCTGGAGGAGCATTTGAGGCTAATTAGGTTAACTGATAACAGTTCAGTGACGTGGCTGGGTATAAAAAGAGCTTTGTAGACAATCAGATGTAAAGACGAGCAGGGGTTCAACCATCTGGGAGAAGGATTCGGAAGCATTTTTACCATAAAACACTGAAGATTTTGGAAGATCCCACCATCTATACCTCAATTCAGTTTGATTTGTATAGCGTCAATCACCAAAGATTATCTCTTGGCGCTTCACAATTCAAGGCCAAGACATCAAGACTATACCGAGACCAAGCCAAGGGTGACAGGGAGGAAGCACAAAACCACAGGAGAAATAATACAAATAAAAAAAGTTTATGAAATTTGCAAATCACTGCATTTTGTTTTTATTTTACCTTTTATTTTCATCCCAACTTTTTTGGAATTGGGGCTATGGTTGTAAATATTTTTATATTCGTAGGTATGCTTTTTTCACAAGTCACGGTGCATTTAAAGAATCTAAATGAAGAGGAAATGTTTGACCCCAACCCAGCCAGAAAAACAATACTGATTAATTATTTACAGGGACTATTACAACCAATGGATGCATTAGAGGTCATACCCCATATCATCAATGTTGTAATGTGTAAGGGAGGAAATAGACTGAACTGGCCTGGTGATGTTAAATAAGGACAAACCGAGAGGCTGGAGGTCAGGATGGTTATCATTACTCTGTGGATTTAATATTGGCTTGTTTCATAGTCTTGCCACATTTTCCTCCACACATTATTGAAGGAAAAAGTTCTAGCTGAACCCATTATCATTCTGGAATTGAACTAAAACTATCTTTAAACCAGTCACAGTCATCTTTGGGACTAAGTCAAAGTGGCGACCTTTGCTTCTTGCTTTGGTGGAACATTTGCATGTAAGGACACGCGGTAAAATGGCTCATGTCTGCAAAAGTAAATCCCGTGGAAGCCATGCAGGCTTTCATTTAGACATATGGTTCTAGTAATAGCGCAAAGGTTGTTGGTTGATGTAGCAAGAGGGAAAATGGCAACAGCAGAGACCATAATAATGAATGAAATAGTTAAAGGTGCATTCTACGATGTTGGGAAACTAGCTGGTAGCCAGTGGTTTGTGGCGGGCTGCTACTGGACAGGTGACCTGCCAGTCAACGTCGCTTTCACAGCTGACGAGCTGGTATGAATGTCTAATGTCACACCTGTGCCAGATGTGGAAGGAATCTGAAATGTTGCTAGCGCCCTAGCAGCTACTGCTACGTTTTCAACTCAACAAGTGAAAGCCGTTTTGATGGCAGGTCAGCTGACTAATCATTTAAAGTGGACGGATACAAACAATCGGCTACTGGCTCGTTTCCCAACAACCTGGACTTTATTTTTAACGCATGACACGTTCATTTCAACAGAATATGTACTGTGAGTTAGTGTCAAACTGAAAGAAAGTGCCGTTGTTGTTTTCTGACCCCACCATTGTTCTGCGTTTAACATTGCAACCTGGTGATTAATAAGACCCTAATTAAGCCAAATCAATCTTTTTTGCCAAAACTTTAATTACATTGTCTTCAGGCACTCAACGACCTTTTGTGGGTGAAAAGTCGTCTTGTTGTGCATCCTGATCATGCTTTAGAGTTTCACAAAGTGTTTATGTTTAGGGAAAAGAGGTCATTGTAAGGATTAGACAGAAAATAACCCTTAAAAAAACCCACCATGAAATGTAATGAACCATGGGATGATGGACACATGACAAGAAGCAGGATGCAAACCCTGGTCTCCTGTGTTTGAGTCCATGGGTTTGGTTGTGCCACCATAACATTTCTTCTCTTTAGTAACGTCACCTGCCTGACGCCTCAACAGCTGATTTCAACATGCTTAGAATAAAAACAAGATGTTTTTTTTTTTTTTTCTGTTGCCTGCAGATGTGAAAATGTGTTGTTCTAAACCGGCAAATCTGCAAACTCACATTGTCATGCTCAGTGACACTTAAATCATAATTATCACTGTGTGTTTATCGCAACCAAGAAGCTATTTAAAATACATCTGTAATGTGGAAATGTAATGAGTACCGTGATTGCCATATATGATCATACAGTGTGGTGAATTATCATTTAACAACAGCAGTAAATTAGAGTTGGTAAGATTATCGTCCTTGTAACTTCCTGCAGCCTCCTGGATGGTTTGAAATTGGACATAGATTTATCTTGTAGGTGTCAGGCCTGAATGTTGAATGAATAGAATCAAATCAGTCTGTTTTGTCTGCCTGGATGATATTTACTGAGTTTAATGGTGAATGGTTGAAGCTTCTGAAACCCCATGCTGTGACCTCTGCACAATATTCAAGAGAAGAGCTGTGAAAGCTTTAATTTATGTGCAGGAAATATGCTGCTTACTTGCTTACTTCTGATCTTTGGGTTAAGTATCCCTTAAAAGATGTTTTCTTGAATACTCCTGAGACAATGAAAAGCAACGGACGAAGAGAAAGAAGCCAAATAGAGAAATGTGAAGAAGAACCACATGCAACCTGTGCCGACAAGGCTGCAAAAAATGAATATTTTGGCTCCTTTTTTACAGGTGATTAGTCATAGAGGCTGCATTGACATTTGTAATATAGAAACCCGAACTTAAAGGCATTTCCCCATTTCTCCTTCTTTTTCTCTTTCTCCTGCGTGACAGGCTGTGTTAGTTAGCAACAGTAGTAAGTTTGTGAAATAGGGCCCATTACAGAGGGTAAAACTCCACACAGTGCCAGGCAGCTCGTTCGTTAGGTTTGTAACAGACAGGCCTCATCAGAACCCAATGAAAAGTGTCCGCTTGTTTCCGGGGCTATTTAGCTGTTTTTGAAACATGAAATCCAGAAAGGCTACAGATTTTCCAGTCATTCATGAGGGAGGGTGTTATAAGAATTTTAAAGGTTACATAAATTTTTAACATTACATTTTTAAAGTTGAAAGTCACACACAGGTTCTGTGATGCACTTGAGCCAGTAACAAGATTTCTTACAACAATATGAACAATTTATTTCACAAAACATTCACTTAGCACAGTGGATTTACACAACATACTGTAGGTACGTAAAAACGGGCTTGATTTTCAAATGCTTGAGAATTGCACATGCACACGTAGGGCCCACTGTTGAGGCAAAATCAACACTTGAAAATAAAACACACCATACATGGGTTTAGTGCACAAAATTGGCAGTGCAAAATAAGATTCAATTTTATCAAATCAGGATCATACAAGTAAACCCAAACAAAATCCAAATCTAAACTATTAAAACAAAGTAACACAAGACAGATTAATCTTAACTGAACATAATATCCAAATTAAAGTAATAAAGATAGTCAATTACCAAATAAAGAAAAATAACTCAACCGCAGCACAACAGTGATACACACATTAACAATAAAATTCACACGTTTATGCCTACAAATGCAAGCAGGAAATGCACATTTGACTAGTGAAGCGGAGAAAAGTGTATCAAATACCAGGCCGTAGACGGCACCGCAGAGTTCCTGACAGCAAGGTTTCAAAACAGCCGTACTTCGGACAGCAGTGTTTCCTCCAGAGCAGCTGGGTCGGTGGCGACTTTTCTGGAGAAAAGATGAAGCAGTGGCTGAAAGAGCAACCAGGGTGCTAGGCAGGTATCCTTAACGACTGGCAAATAAGCCAAATATGCTGCAAATAAACAAAGCGCACAGCCAATAAACCACAAGCAATGCACATCAGATCCATCAAACCCCAGAAGGGGAAAGAACATGCTTCAGCCTCAGGGAGAAAACTGGCCGAGAAGCCGAAAGAAAACCGGCATGCCACGCCGAACAGGCCACAACCCTGTGGAGCGGGGAAAGCTCTGGCATCCAACCCCGAGCAGGCCGGCGGAATGCACTGCAAACAATGTGCGCAGACAACCAGGGGAAAACACACGGCATGACCCGGACCAATGGAACAACAAGGGAAGAGAGTCGAGAGGATGCTGTACCTCAGCTTTACGAAGACAATCGGTGGAAAAAACAAGGGCCACAGCGTGTTCCAGGACGAGAAAAGAGGACACTTTGCGACCCAAACTGTCCTACGCATATCGTCCAACAATCACGCGCCGCGGTGCACACACAGGAATCCTCCTCCTGCCATACATTCATTCTTACTTTCAAACTGAGAACGCTCGCTCTGTCATGGCAGCAAAAATGGCAAGAAATAATACTAGATGTTTTTTATGCCACTTGCTAAATACTGTGGGCCAGGTTAACAGTGTTTGTTTTTTTCCCAGTATTCTCTCTGTTGGCATGAGAAGATTGATCGCACCTTCTCCCAAGGTCTGGCTTGGTTCCCTTCAGCTAAATACTGCATCATATTTTCATCTATTGTCTGCCTGTGGCTGGCAGTTGGAATCATTATATCTCCTGGTGACTTCTCATGACACCTTCATCACTAAAAAACTCCTCTGTCCTTGAACATTGATTGTACCACAGGCCTAATCTAAACACTATATAGTTCCTGCCAGAAAACCTTTCAGTCTATTAACGTTTTTTTTTCCTTTTTCCTCCCCACTTTCAGGATCACTCCATCATTGACGTCGCTTCTCTCCTTTTGACACCTAACACCCTTTCTGTGGTGTTAGGTGTCAAAGAGGTCAAAGTTATAACAGGGCTTGGAAGCACAGTGGATCTTATTGTTTTCATTTGTACCTAAAGCAGATTCACACCAAAAAAAAAAAAAAACAAAAAAGTAGCAGGGTTTTATTATAAACTATAAATAAAGGGAGCAATGTATCAGTGGCAACAATTTTTCCCCAGCACTATACTGACTTAGATAAAGTAGCCTGTGCAAAACCTCAGACATCAACCACTTGAACTGAAACATGAAGCACCTAAGAGTAAACGAAGTCACATTACAGGTACTTGTTATAGGCTTGACAGATTACTTTACAACCCACACAGTGTTTAAAACCACAAGCACGTCATGTCAAATTACTGTATGTTGACTATTATACAGCTGTAGACAAACAAATTAAGTAATTGGAATGACGCCGTTCATAGAGCAAAGTCACAGAGTGACACGGAAAAGTAAAATTGGTAAATGGGTTGGAGTCTGTTTAATTCAATGCTTACTTTAGTCACCACTACGTCACTAACTAGAACTCAGTCAGAGAGCGCAGACCCCCACCGAGGCAAGTCCGTTTCTCTTCATAGTGAAAACGTACCGTTATCATTTGAACCTATGCTCCATGCAATTCTCCATGCAAATATTATTGCATCCAAAAGGAATACACTTAAATTTATATTGGATTCTTTGACCATGAAATCCAACCATTTGGATCATTATTAGTTCAATCACAAAAAAAATAATATTTCCATAATGGTAGTTTTCTTCTGGATCTGAAGTAGCTCCGTAAATGTTAAAGATACAGTACGTACATTCAATCCATGGACACATGACTGAATCAGCAGACTTCACACTACAAGTTGGTGTCAGTTTTATGTCTATGGCTTAATTTAGTACCTTACAGTACCTATTTTCCCTCAAAACCTCTAAGTACAAGCAATCTGGTTCTCTATATCTGGAATATTACCCAAATCTTAGGGGCGGGGGAAAAATTTGGTCCTGTCTTGCAATGGTGAAGAATCCTTTGGCTCCAGAATCTAATGTTCTGGTCCTGACCTATGCTGAAAATTTCATCCAAATATAATTAGTTGTATGAAAAATGAATCTTCACCTAGAATGTCATTACTGTGACATCCCTCCACCCCACGTAGGGAGGCTATGGCTCTGCAACAAAAAGCACCTAACACCGCACTAATCATATAAACACAGCAAATTAAACAGGAGAAACTCTACTATAAGGACATATAAGTCATATTTACATACATCAAACACAACTCCTACACCAAGCAAATTAAGAATCAAATCCTAAATAAGATGTATTAAAAAAGGCTGGGGCCAAATGGAACATTCAGGGTTAGTTTTGGCCTTTTGAAACATTCATCCTAACTCTAATTCTATCATCACAGCTGCTAATATCACTTAAAGACAAGCGTCACATTAATATAGACAGTACTTTCTGTAGAAAGTGAGATAAATGGCCCTATATACACCCTGCATTGATTATTAATTTTGCAGGGGGTTGTTTTGTCTGCCTCTACGGACTGAAATAGTGCATCCTGGCTCGATCCCTCGGGCTTTATTTTGCCCATGTGTGTTCTCAAGGATCCCCATTCAAGAATCTAACAGAGTAAGTGATGTTGGCTGATGAGGTTTCTCCTGAGGCCATGTGTCAGTAAATCAGTCACTTAAAAAACAAATAACATCAAACAAGTGCCAATAGCCTTGTCAGCAGAAGGAGCCATCATGAAGCCATTTTATATGCTGCACCTTTATATCTTTCACCTTCTCAATAAATAAGATACAGGGTCGGCATTAAATTTGAGAGGTGTGCACCTGAGTAATAAAAACAGCTGAGTTATGAATCAAAATACATTGAGCATTCGTACAAGTAGCGCAGAAGAGAAATGAGCGAGCTAGAGGAGGAGACAGATTTAAAATGCACTGTCGCTGTGTAATGATAAAGCATGGCTACACTATGGCGACGCACAGGCACACGTCGGTGTCCTTGCACTCGTGCACGCCTGGATCAAGCATTTGTCAGACCTTGTTTTGTGGGCGTTTTGACTTATTCTTATTCCCTGTTATTTGCTCTTGCTCAACAACAGCCGAGGTCCCTTTTTCCAATGGTAAAATTATGCTGAGCCCAGCAGGAAAGTAATGAAGGCACTGCAAACCAATAAGGAACCCAGAATGAGGGCACATAGAAAATAACTATTTTAGTTTCAAAGACCACAGGCTGTGAGGAAAGTGTCTGAGAAAAACTGAATATGAAGGACGGAGCAGTGTAGCGCTAGAGGTGGTAAAAGAAGAGAAAGTGACTTAAAGTGAATAGAGAAAAGAACATATGGAAAGAGGGAGGTTTTTTTTTTCTCTCTGTTGGACAAGTCTGACTTCCGCCGAGGGATGGCTTGTATGAAAGCTGCCTAAATGACACAAACTGAGCCCTCAATGCATGGCTTATGAAATGAGCGATTTGTAAATGGTGCCCTTTACAAATCGGTACCAACCTGCTTTTTCTTACTCCAGCCTTTAAATCAGCTGATATTTCCCCTCCATTGCCCATCTCCTCCCTCTGATCACTTTTTTTTTCTCATGCACATAATTTGAAAAACGGCCAGGCAGCGCCTGAATGCACGAGCTGGGCTGATGCCACTGCACCCGTAACCACACTTAACACTTTCAGTTAATATAGCTCCTTCTCTTCCAGTTCATTTACGTTTTCCTCCCTCTCTTCCCTGTGTGGAGCAGAGGTCTAGATAGATGCACACAAAAGGGGGGGATTAGTGTCTACTTGCAATGCCTCCAAAGAATCACAGACTAATCCTGGCCTCAGCTGCCTGGATGCCTCTGCTCTGTTTGCACTCAAAGCCTGTGCCAGTGGGGCGTAAGTGTGCCACAGAGATGCCACGAGAAGAGCCAAATAAGAGGCTTTGTCCTCACACATAGCGCTAATTTCCCTTCAATCCAGGTGTCCGTGCTGCCTCCCTTTTCCGAGGTTTAATCCGTCTTGGCATTAGTTAAACCTCATGGAATGTGGCCATGAAATATACTCAAGGGATAAACATGGGCAGAACATTGTCTTATTACTCCTCAAAGGCTTTGGTATCTCCGAGTAATAGAAGGATTCCATGTCCATGTCACAATCTGCAGATTAATGTTAAAGCTATACCACAGAACATGATCCAAAATGAACAGGCTTATGTGCTATATTGTGTTGATTTGTGAACATACGGTTTGTTACAGCAAGGTTTGAATTGAAATAAATCATTTGAGTCATTTTCTTCCATGTAACGGCCTGTGTCATTTAGTCGCATATTCCCTTCAGGAACATTAACATTTAATGTTACTTGTGGCTGTTTTATGAAAAGCCAATAATATAATTTAACAATATGCCTCTAAATATGAAACAAATATTCCATTTGCATTGTGGTGAAGACAATAACTGACAGATATTGCTGACCTGCAATTAGAGCATCACTAGTTATATTTTCAAGAATAATTATTTTTATTTTTGTATGTATGACGAGTGGCACTGAGCAAAGGATAGAAAAAAGAAGGAAAAATGCACCAAAACAAATATCCACATACATATACAGTACATTTGTACGTGCTTATGGATACACAGTACTTACATTTATTAGGCCACCGCCTAATGTAAAGTTCATTTCATTTTCAATTTTCATGTTTCTGTCATGCTTGATACACCTACATGAGCAAGCTAATGCTAACAAATAGTAACTGTTGTCATCCATGAACCTTTGAATTTATAGTGTTTTACAAAATAGCTGAAAAATACACCAACAAAAATATCAACAAAGCATTTTGTTTTTGCTCCCATTTTTTATGAGCTGAACTCAAGTTCTGTACAAACACGCAGGGTCCGGTTACGGGGGGCTGTTTTGGGAGTTTAGAGAACTGACTCCTAGCTAAGGTAGCCGGTTCTCCCTGTAACAATTCTCCCCAAATTTGTCTAAATCTGTGTTAGTTCGCATTTCTTCATTGTCGAGATAATCCATCCGCCTCACAGGTGTGGCGTATCAAAACGCTGATTAGACAGCATCATTATTGTACGTTGGTGCCTTATGCTGGCCACAATAAAAGGTCAATCTAAAATGCGCAGTTATATCACACAACACGATGGCACAGATGTCACACATTTTGAGGGAGCATGCACTTGGCTTTCTGACTACGGGAAAGTCCACCAGAGCTGTTGCCCGTGAATTGAATGTTCATTTCTGTACCATAAACCATCTCCAAAGGCGTTTCAGGGATTTTGGCAGTAAATCTAACTAGCCTCACAACCGCAACCTCGTAGCCACACCAGCCCAGGACCTCCAAGTTTGTCTGAGACCAGCCACCCGGACAGCTGCTGCAACACTTGGTATCAGAAACTGTCTCAGGGAAGCTTCCTCGCCATCCTCTCCACCTGACTGCAGTTTGTCGTCGTAGTCGACTTGAGTGGGCAAATGCTCACATTCAGTGGTGTCTGGCACGTTGGACACAGATGAATCTCAGTTTTCACTGTTCAGGGCAGATGACAGACAGCGTGTATGGCATCGTGTGGGTGAGTGGTTTGCTGATGTCAACGTTGTGAATCCTGGTGGGATTATGGTACGGGCAGGCGTCTGTTATGGATTGATGGTACTTGGAATGCACAGAGATATTGTGATGAGGTCTTGAGGCCCATTGTTGTGCCATTCATCCACGACCATCACATGTTGCAGCATGATAATGCACGGCCCCATGTTGAAAGGATCAGCACACTCACCCGACGTGTCACCCATTGAGCATGGTTGGGATGCTCCGGACCCCCCATAGAGTAAAACTCCACATTTTAGAGTGGCCGTTTATTGTGGCCAGCTTAAGGCACACCTGTGCATTAATCACGCTGTCTAATCAGCATCTAGATATGTCACACCTGCGAGGTGGATGGATTATCTCGGCAATGCAGAACTGGTGACGAACACAGATTTAGACATTCGTGAACAATATTTGAGTGAAATGGACCTTTTTGTGTCTTCGATCTTTGAGTTCAGCTCATGAAAAATAGGCGCAAAATCAAAAGTGTTGCGTTTATATTTTTGTTCAGTGTAGTAAAGCACATTGTTATTACCACCACTGAGGAGGTTATGTTTTTGTCACCATTTGTTAATTTATTTATCTGTTTGTTCACAGCATATACGACTGGTCAAAGGTTTTACAACACCGCATTATGAAGAAAGTCTGACGGGGTCTTGCAGACCCGAAGCCACCAGTTTGCTCTTTGGGTCTGTCAGACCTTTTCCTGTCATTTGCCTTTTGATGGTGAAGGAAACTGAACTCACTGACATTTAATTCACAATTTCTGTAGGAAAGACGTACACTTGTAAGTGGTATGATGGTCTGTCCAACTCCCATTGGTTTGTTCATATATTTTGAGGATAAGATGACAAAAAACGAAAACAAAATATTCTTTGTAAAAATGTTTATAGTTCATTTTTAGTGTAAGATACATAATCCAATAAGGCAGCCGCCCTGTGATGCCACGATATGCAAATTAGATTAGCACATTTACCCCCATCAAACACTTTGGGTCATATTCAATATTTTTCTCCTTTCCACTATGTTTTTATCTTTGAACCACTTCCAAGCAACAGCCTTTTGAATTCTTGATGTCAAAAATGTATTAAAAAAAACCCAAAAAACTCCAGTGCTGAAGGGGTTGAGACCTTTTTGTCAGATTATTCTGTTAATAATCACAGTTATAGCTCAGTTTATTCTTTCTCGCAAGACTTTCTGTTCATTCTTAGAAAAAAGTAACAAACTTCTTCATGCTTCACAGTTTCTTGACAAATAAAAACTGACATTGAATTAAGAGTAATTTCACACTGTGATCAACACACACAATGCTTGTCAACAGCATGCATTCACAGTTAGTTTTCATCTCATCAGGTTGTTGGTAATAATAAAAATACAGAACACTGAATATTCTCTTAAGGTTGTGCATTTGATGTGTGTTATATTCAGAATGAACTTAACTGACCTGTTTTTGCGTGGTAATTTGAGTGTGTATGAGCAATAACTGCATACTTGTTCTTTTGTTCACTCGGTGCCCAAGCAGGGTTAAGTGGATGATTGTGTGGTTTGATTAGAGACAGACATCAATCAACATTTATTTTTTTCCCTTTCTTTATAAATCATGTTTCATTTTTTTTTCTCACTCAAACCAGGGTTTATTTTGTACAGAGACACAGTGTTTCTTCCAACATTTGCTTACTTCTCTGTCAAATTTATCACACAGGTTATTTTTCGATAACCATGTGTTTTCTTTCTGATCCATTTCTAGCAATAGGGAACCATCTCTGTTCTCATGTGGAACCATAAATACAGTAGTTGGTTTTCGGTAACACGGTGAATCTGAGAAACTCGCAGGAAATGTATTGTGTGCAAACTGGTGCCTAAACCTGGCACAGATTTTTGAGTTTGGTGGTGGTAGATGTAAGTAGAGCTTCAAAAAAAAAACAAAAAAAAGAAACAGGAGCAAGAGACAAAAAAAATTTGAGCAGGCAATTTATCGAAAACTGCATTTAAAGTCAAACGGGCTATTCATCAGCTGATCAAAAGTTTGAGACTGCAGCCTTAAAAAGTCAAAATCTGCATAAATATCTGGCTTTCATATAATTTTCTTTTCAGGGCTTCACAGTGTCATGACCTGCTGACCTGCCAGAAAGGCGTTCTGTCTCTCCACGTGGCAGTCATTTTAAATTTATTAAAAGATCCTGAGGGTTATGAGACAAAAAAGTCAAGTGGTCGACCCAAAATAATTTCACCTACTTGTATTTGTAATTTTTACCCTGATTTCAAGCTTTTATTTGGCAAAATATGTACAAAATGGATGATTTTTCAGTTGTTCTTGTTATCAGCACTGTTGGGCAAGTTACTGTCAAAGTGTAATCTATTACATATCACTAGTCACTTGCATTTGTAAGTAATAAGTTTATTTGCCACATTACTTTCTATGGAGAGTAATAGGTTAGTGATTATTTAGTAATCTGTCACAGAGAATCATTCTCAGTTAGTTTTACTCTCATTGTACTGTATGGCATGAATAACACCACACACATTCACATTCTCTTTTCATGCACTTTGAATTCTGACCGTTGATGCAAATTTTGCCTATTTAATTTGACAATACGTCGCTATTTATGTGTTTAATCATAAAAATCAGACGTAGCCTGTAGAACAGAATGTCTGACTGTAACTGGGGATGATTTACGGTAATATTCTTTTAATATACAAGCATATGAACTTACAATGCATAGTTTTAAATGTCATCTTCTGAAAATGTTTCTTCTCACACATTATTTTACTTATTCCTATGCATATTTTTATGAAGGTGTGTTACTATTTAGATGCATTATTTTAGCGACTGTTTCAATTAAATGTTTTCCGATGACACGACAATGAAAATCCCTCTGCAAAGACAACTGACTGAGACTAAAGAAAACCAGTTTGAATCCGTTTCCCCACACACAGCCTGCAGTGTCTCATCTTGAATAAATGATCTGTGGAAATGTGTTTACATTGTAACCGTTTGCCCACATCATTAAGGATTTCTTACCTTGTCACATGGTTGAAAGGGGATTTTGCCGTCTTCCTCTCTGGTCTTTTTTTTCCTGCTTGTAGCGAGTGGTGGTTTAGCCGCTATCTTCATGTTGCCATGTGCACTGTCCAACTGCTTCTTGAGGTTACATGTGCTCTTGTTCCCTCGGCTTCCAACACAAAATGTGCACCTTACTGTGAGATTCTTATCATTTAAAAAAAAAGCCTCAAAATTGTGCGAATATAACAACTTTAAAAACCCGGAGTCCTCTGCTGCAATCATTTCACCATCTCTATGAACAATCCTTTTTCTTCTGTTTTTATACAGTAGTTTCCGCTCAACAAACTTCTTCTTCAGGGGGA
>JAQQAE010009424.1:0-14618 GCA_029823295.1 Pseudamia nigra
CACCACTAACTATATGATTTACAATTGTTCTTCTCAAACTTAGGGTGGGACCCAAAACAGGCCAACAAGCCTTTTTCCAGGGTTACCTGTACATTGATTGTTTTGCTCATTATTACATGGCGTGGTGGGTCTAATGTTTTCTGTCTGTCAGTTAGTTAGTTAGTTAGCAAGATCACACAAAAAGTATTGAATGGATTTTGATGCATTTTGATGAAATTTTCAGGAAAGCTGTGAAGCGGGACATGGAACGGATACATTTTACTGGGGATTTGAATCACCAAATCAGTGCTCTGCATTTTTTTTGTGTTGACCAATCAAAATTGCTGGGTGCTGTGCTGAATGCGTTTCCTGGTGGCAAGGTGGGTCTTTTCAGATTACGGGGCTGAATGTTGATTGATGGACTGAACACACGGCTACACTTTGTTTGTGGAGCATCTAATGGAAAGAATGGAACAAAAATGAAGAGAAGCTATAAGAAGTAGACAGACAACAAGGTCCAGGCTCTTGGTAGCATCTTTGCTGAAGAACAAACTCAGCGGGGCTTCAACTCACGACTCTACACGACCCAGTATACGGAAAATAAGCCAATAAGGCAACATGCCAGCGGCCACGGCGTTATCAGAGCGCCGGCGAAGTGGGACAGGACACAGGCCCTGATAACGTCGTATGAGGGAAGTGAGCTGCCTTGGTGGAGGTCTGTACTCTGAGTACTTTCTACAGTAGTTTATACATGTGGGTATATTATATCTTACATACATTTCTCTTTCTGTCTTTTCCTTTTTTTTGATTGATATGGACATAGATATATATATTACTGTACTTAGTTATTTTTTATTTTATGTCCAAAAATAAAATAAATCATTCATTCATTTATTACGTCCACCAAGGAGGTTATGTTTTTGTCCTGTCTGTCTGTCTGTTAACAGGAAAACTGCAAAAAGTCATGAACGGATTTTGATGAAATTTTCAGCATAAGGACCAATCGATTAGATTTTGGGAGGGATCTGGATCAACATCTGGATTTAGGACATTTTTGAAAGATCCTTTTTCATTGACAGATAGGGATAATTTTAAACATTTTTTCATGTAACTTCATAAAGAATGTCCAGAATGCTTGGGAAAAGAATACTGGATACCGTCACAGTAGGTTCTACAATATCTCGAAGTTTCATCTGGCTCCTGACCATATTCTGGAACCTACAAAACAGAACAGTGACATTTAGGGAGGGTTCTAATGGAATATTTGGCACTGTAAGGCAACAAATAATGGTACAGACCTGCAGCTAATACCACACTGTGATCAAGACTCTGCTGAATCACTATAGAACCAATGGATTTTTTTGTATCTTCATTACATACAGTATGGAGCTAAATCCAGACGTAAATTGCCATTATGGAAATTCCGATTTTTGTGAATAACTATCAAACTAATAATGACATGAATGTGATTCCAAATGCTATTGGTTTGTCTTCATGGCCAAGGAATCCAATAATGTAGATAAAATAAATGTAGGCCTATTGTTGTGGGGTGTAAATCACAATATTGAGCTACTAGGTGGAGGTCTGAGCTCTCTGAGTTCTTTCTAGGTATGATTTTGTTTTGTTTGTTCATTTTCCATCCATCTTCTTCTGCTTATGTGGGTCATGGGAGCAGCAGCCTAAGCAGAGAAACCCAGACTTCTCTCTCCAGCCACCTCCTCCAACTCCTCTGGGGGGACCCCAACGTGTTCCCAGGCCAGCTGAGCGACATCGTCCCTCCACTGTGTCCTGGGTCTGTTCCAGAGCGGCCTCCTAGTTGGACATGTCCGAAACACCTCTCCAGGGAGGTGTCCAGGAGGCATCCGAGTCAGATGCCTGTGCTACCTCAACAGGCTCCTCTCAATGTCTCCTCCCGGATGACTGAGCTTCTCACCCTATCTCTTAGGGACAGCCCAGCCAACCTGCGGAGGATCATCTGCTGTATCTGGGATCTTATTCTTTTAGTCATGTTCCAAATACATGAGGATAGATATAATCAACAAGTACATCAAGAGCTTCACCTTTTGGCTCAGCTCCTTCCTCACCACAACTGACTGATACAATGTTTGCATTACTGCTGATCTCACTACAATCCGTCTGTCAATCTCACGCTGCTTTCTCCTCTCACTCGTGAACCCCAAGTTACTTAAACTCCACTTCACTTGGGGGAGGAACTCTTCCCTGACCCAGAGAGGGCATTCCACCCTTTTCCAGCTGAGAGCCATGGCCTCAGACTTGGAGGTGCTGATCTTCATCCCAGCTGCTTCACACTCAGCTACAAACCACTCCACCCCAGAGTGGTCATGATTTGATGAAGCCAACCACATCATCCGCTAAAAGCAGCAATGGGCTCCTGAGGCCACCAAACCAGACGCCCTGCTCACCCTATCTGCTCCTAGAAATTCTGTCAATAAAAATTATGAACAGGATCAGTGACAAAGAGCAGACCTGGCGGACTGGATATGGACCGGATGTTCAACCTCCGATGAATCCTTCAGCACCCTGCTGAGGGTATAGAGATGGTCCACTGTTCCACGCCCAGGACAACAAACACAGTGCTCCTCCTGAATCCAAGATTCAACTTTCAGCCAGACTCTCTTCTCCAGAACCCTGGCATAGACTTTCCCGGGGAGGCTGAGGAGTGTGATCACTCTGTGGAGCACACCCTGTGGTCCCCCTTCTTGAAGAGGGGAACCACCACCCCGGTTTGCCAATCCAGAAGCACCATCCCTGACCTCTGACATTGCAGAGATGTGTCATCCAAGACAGCCCCACAACATCCAGAGCTTTGAGAAACAGAGGTCTGATAAAAACCACCCCTGCAGCCTGACCAGGAGGAGGTGATCAGTTGAATTCTCTGCACCTCTCCTCACCTGATGACAAAGCTGATCATTGACCTGCAGTCTAGGGCATCCTGGTCCTGGTTCTTGTTGATGCCCTTATGCTTGAAAATGGTGATTGTTATGGTCAAAATCATGACTTGCACAATTCAATAACAAAACACCACTTGGGTTCAAATTGGGCAGGCTGTTCCTTCCAATCACACCCCTCCAGGTCATACTGTTATTGCCCGTGTGAGCACTGAAATCCCTATGGAGTCTCCAGCAAGAGTACCTTCCAGTACCCCACCCGAGGACTTCAGGAAGGCCAGGTGTCTGAGCTGCTGTTTGACGCGTAAGTGCAGACACCAGTCAGAGCCTGACCCCTGACCCTAAAGGCCTATTTATGCCCCATTCTCAATGCGTTGTGTATCAAATGTTGTCAAACATCACTGGCATTTATATTCCAATGCGTACTGAACTTTACATCGATCTGGATGTACGCAATACATCCGCTAGTGGGCAGCGTCGAGTTCAGACTGCTCTGTCCTCTAGTGCAGAGTTACATTGGATTTCTCTAAATGCTAAGCAAAAATTTATTGTCATGAGTCATTATGCTGTCAAACATTTGATTTGGACCCTCTAATTAGTGACCTGGTCCATCTTTAACTTTTTGTTCTATTATTAAGATATTACTGCAAATAATCTGACAAATCACTTCTGCTGGACTGGATCGGACTGAGTTGGGCCTTCATGTCTTCTATTTATTCAATATGGATATAGTTTTACCTGAGATACACTTGACTGCAATTGTGGAAAAGTGTTTACACTAACAACGCTGTAATATGACTTTGTCTAGCACTGTTTGGTGAAGTTTTAGAGTGTCCGTAGGCTAGCGGTTAGATTTCCCTGTGCTTCGGTTGCACTGCAGCCATTCATCCAAATATGGTTGCGTCCTGTTTTTGGCTCCAAGATGTTGTCGAAGGATGACACTAATATATACAGTCTACGGCACAGCCTCTCCTCAAAAAGTTGAGCCATTTCTGTTAATCTTTTGGTGTTTATGGTGCATTCTGTTCTTTTTCTTCTCTTGCTTCTGCCACATGGGCTATACTGCGCAACACTGCTCCCACGACTTCCGTTGGTACTGCTCCATTTTCTGCATTGAGGTACTGTACGCATCCGTGAGCTTCTGTAGAATGTACCAAACTTGGTACTTAATGTATGCTGAGACTGGAGGGAACGCCCCCTCTGCATGCATATGTGAACTTAGCTTAGAGTATAAATGGATCTTAAGGCTCAGGGAAGCAACCCTCTCATCCACTGGGCGAAACTCCAACATATCAGCAATGAGTTGGGGGGGGGGGCTATATGCAAGCCTGCACTCTCTCTCTGCTGCTTACCTTGGGCAACTCCAGAGTGGTACAGAGTCCAGCCCCTCTTGAGCATGTTGGTTTCATAGCCCAAACTGTGCTTTGAGGCCAGCCCAATTACATATAGCCAGTATATCACCACTTACTGCACCAGCTCAGCTATCCTTCCCCACTAACAAGGTGACATTCCCTAGAATGTCCCTAGAGCTAGTTTTGGCAGCTGGGAATTCGACCATCTAGGTCCCTGCCTTCGGCTGCTCCCCAAACCACACAGCGCCGGACCCTTACTACCCTTCCTGCAGGTGCTGGGTCCACAGGAAGGCAGAGCCTTGTCCTTTTGCCAGGGTAGGCCTGGCCTGACCCCATGGCTGGAAGTCTGGCCACCAGGTGCCTGCCGATTCAATTCATTTGTATTTGTATCATGTCAATAATAATCCAAGATCATTATCTCTAGGCTCGTCACAATTCAAGGCCAAAATCTCAAGACTATACAGAGAGCAAATCCAACAGAACCACTGAGAGCAAGCATAAGGCATAAAACCTCCAGCAGAACCAACAGCTCTGGGTTGGCGGCCATCTGCCTCGACCGTTTGAGATTAGCGGACAGAAGAGAGACAAAAGAAAAGAGTAGAGATTGAACAACAAACAACACAGACACTGCACCGGTTCACAATCAGCAAACACACAGCAAGGACATCAAGAGACCTTATGAAGGATAGAGAGAGAGAGAACAGAGGGAAAGGAAGCACCAAACTACAGGGAAGACACACAAAGTTAGATTCACAATATAGAGGACATGGAAATGAATGCAAATATAAGGAAGTGAGGTGTAGAAAGAGAGGGGGGGGGGGGTGGAGAGAGAGAGAGAGAGAGAGAGAGAGGAAGGCCGGGCTCCAGGGTGGGTCCCCTGTCTTTCCATCTAGGGCAAGGTACTCTGGTTCCTAGATTTTTTCTTCATAAGGGTCTTCTGAATCGCTCTTAGTCCAACCTGTCATCTAGGACCAATTTGCCTTGGGAGACCCTACTGGGGGGTAATTGCCCTGACAACATAGGTTGTAGCATCACTCAGGCATGCAGAACCATTCAGCAGGACAAGGTAGTGATTCAAGGAGGGGTTTATGCGTGTTATTACCTTATTCCTTTTTTCCTTTATTCCTTTTGTCCTTCATTAATTTGGTAATTTATGAGCATTTTGTGTACTATACTGCCCATTGTTTTGAATTTTCTTAATTATTTTGTTCAATTTTTGTGATTTGTGCTGATTGATTCATATATTATATGATATTATTATATCATATTACATTATTATCATATCATATTCCTGATTTCTTACTTTTTTATATTTGTCACACTTTAATGTTTCAGATCATCAAACACATTTCAATAATAATTTTAAGAAAACACAAATAAACATAAAATGCAGGTTTTAAATGGTTTTAATTTTTAAGGGGAGAAAAAAAATCCAAACCTATATGGCCCTGTATGAAAAGTAAGGTGCAATGACTTTTTCACACAGGGCCATGTAAGTTTGGATTTTTGTCTCCCTTAAAAATAAAAACCTTCATTTACAAACTCTATTTTGTCTTTACCTGTGTTAGCTTTGTCTGATATTTAAATTTGTTTGATGATTTGAAAACTTTATGTGTGACAAATATACAAAAAGTAAGAAATCAGGAAGATGGCAAGCAGTTTTTCACAGAACTGTACATACAGTATTAAAATTCACATCCATTTTATTGTGTTTATTTTGTGTCTGAGAAAAGGCTCCGTATTAAAAACCGTTGCCATCACCTTCAAGCAGCAGTGAATACAATGTACAAATAATCATTGTAACCCTAACCAACATGAAAACTTGTACCATGTCTTAAGATATAGATTTAGATTAAGTTCTTTATTCGCATATCAAGCCAGGAACAGATCGGACCTGAATACACCCTGAGACATCTGATTTAAATGTGTCCTCAGTGATTCCTGAGTGGGTATTAAACCGGTCCACATGGTTTTGTCTTTAAAGTCAGGTGTCAACAAGACAGTGTCAACATTCAGTCTCACAGTGATCAAGGGTTGTACTAAATGAGTTAAGAAAAACTTCTGAATCGTTAAAATCAACCTTTAACTGATATGTAGGAAATTGTGTTTGACAAAGTGACAGCACTTTGTGAATTTATTGCAGCATATTTCTGAAAGTCTACATAAATTTGTAGGTTTTAATGGCTTCCACACTTCCACCTCCTTCAGCTTCCCCAGGGATCGTCCCATGGTGTTTCCAGGGCCATTTGAGATATATCATTTCTCCAGTGCCTCCTGAAGCTGGTCACACACAAACACCTCACCAGGGAGGCATCCAGTCCAGACGCCTGGCCAATCTCAACTGGCTGCTCTCGATATGCAGGAACAACAGTTCTACTCTGAATTTGTTAATTTTATTCCAGTTGGATATTGTGAATCAGGCCTTTTTCCAAATGTAGCATTTTCCAATGAAGACATGACATGTTCTGATATTATTTATGTTTATTTGGGCAGTGGATTCAGAATACATTTTCAAAATACTTTTATGTAGCAGGTTTAGATCTGCTGTGATGTTTTTTGGTTGCTAGGGATGATTTTGACATATTTTTGCAAAAGAGTAAACCAGCATATGGGAAGCTTTTAAAATTCTTTTAAAGAGGGCTGTCAAAATGCACATGTAAATCTGGATTAATACATTTGCATGATTAATTGGATAAAAATTTAAAAACGCAATTAATGCTTTAATGCAGTTAATTCAATTACAGCGATTAACGCGTAATAACTCATATATCAAAGAAAAAGTGATGAAATCTTATGTTACATTTGACCCACCTCACTGACAACTTCTTTAGTATTTACTGCTTCAAAGTCAATTTACTGGTAAATGTAAAAGTATAAGTCTTTACACATTTTGAAACAAATTACATTAGTTACTGTTGAAAACAATGAACCAAGTGTAAAAAAGCAAAATCATCTCAGCAGAACATTACAGAGGTTCTGTTAAGTTCTACAAAGCAGGTGTCATTTCCTTTCGTTACACAGGTTTAGATGAGAAAAAATTATACATTTACCACTTATTTTACATTAAAATGTGCATTTTAATGTAAAATAAGTAATTTTAGTCAAGTGTCTACATAACCTTCTATCATGAGTGCTTTTGCTCCTACAAAATGAAAAACAACAAATGGGTATTAATTGTGAATAATTAAAATTAATCCACAGTGACCCTGTGACCCTAATTTTTAACCATTCTGATGTAGCAAAAATGTAACTTCCATGATAGAGTTGTTTGAAGTGTCTTCCCAGATGTTCTGATCCACTGCGAAAACATGACTGTAAGTTCAGGCACCGACTGATGTGCAAACCAAATTATTCCTAAAAACTTATTTCTAGACAGAGATCAGGAACAGAGTGCTGTACATCATTTACTAAAGCCAGGTAGAGGAATACTGCACCACCTTTTGATGACATGTGGAAACACATTGAACAGGTGTCCTATTTTTTGTGACTTTCCAAAAGTTTGCTACGAAAACAATCTCAGCTGGTCTGTGGATATGCATTAATATCAAAAAACAGACGTTTTTCCTTTGTGAGAAGGAATAAAAGATGGACGGTGTTCATATGATGAAACCTCTGTCAGTAGTAAAATGTATGTAAACAGAAATATTTATTAAATTGATTCCACTTGGCTGTACACACAGCTCATTGGAAATGTGAACTTTTCCAGTACGACAGGAAACACTGAATATGAGTTGCATCACCAGTCCTCTGGGAGGTAAACAGTCTCTACACACCTCGCCCTCATTCTCCTTTCTGTTCGATGGTTGTAATGCTGTTTATATCAAACTAAAACTATTCATGCTGTTCAAAGTCCCTGAGGAGTTCTGTATATTCCTTCTCTTTTAAATCTCTCACCTTCTCCTCCTCCTCCTCTCCTCTTTCCTCTCTCCTCCTCCTCCTCCTCTGTGATAATGAACTGCCTGTCCCACCCCTGTGAATCACTTCAGTGTGTGTGTGTGAGTGTGTATGAGTGTGTGAATGATAGACTAGCCCCTTTCTGAATTATAGACTCCTAGGGGTCACCATGCAGCCCTGGGTGCCTATTGTCCCTGGCCTCTCTCAGCTGCACTTGACAGCCCTTTTGCTGTGGTGTTACTGTGTGAGTTTGTGTGTCCTGTGTTTCCTCTCAGGTAGAAGGAGGCAGTAGATCACTCCCAGTCCTCCAGCATGCCTCACTGCCTCTTTTATAGAGTCTCTTGCTTTGACTGAAAGAGCCCTGGATACTTCAATCCAACTACGACCCACTCTCACAAACGTCCCTTCTCACCACATTTTCCAGGGAAGTGAGCAGCACAGTGAGAGACAGAGTGAGAGGTGGGAAACAGCGAAAACAGAAAAAAAACAGTAACTAATATAACAAGACTATGTGATCCCCACTGGATAAATGCTTAGGCTTTAGGTTTTGTGTGTATTTTATCAGTGAATTTGAAGCTTTGACTTGTGGTGTGAAGTATTTCTTTTAAATACTTCATTAATGCACATGTAACATATTCACCGACGGCAGCCTCAAGGCTTTACTGAGTACCTTTAAATGCATGCTATAATTTTCTTCCAAATATGACAATATTCTGAATTTGACAGGTGTCCTGTAAGCAGGATTTTCATCTTGAATATTCCAAATAAAGCATTTTCCAACTAAAACATGAGGACTATGAGGATTCTTTGGATACGTTTACTGAACATTATGAATATACATTTCTTTTCAGGTGATGATGTACAACTGGAATCCAGGCAAAGATCCTTGCTGGTAGAGATAGATGATCCAAAGTTCTAGCTGGGGAAAAAAAAGGACAACTTTACCCCAAATATCACATGAGAACATACAAACCTTACTTACATGTTTGAGTGAGGATATGACAATGACTACACTATATGAGCAAAAGTGTTTGGACACCTGACTGGTGAACCTAGAGAAATGGAGTATCTCTCTGCAAGTCTACGGCTATCTTCACCAAATCCAAATACTTCTGTGCATCAGGTGCTGTAGGGTGACACAGTGGTGCAGTACGTAGCCTCTTCAGCAAGAAGGTCCTGGGTTTGACCCCAGCGTCGGCCGGTGGGGTCTTTCTGTGTGGAGTGTGTACGTTCGCCCTGTGTCTGTGTGGGTTCTCTCCAGGTACGAGGTTAATTTGTCACACTTAATTGCCCCTAGGTATGAATGTGAGCGTGAATGCTTGTCTGTCTCTATATGTACCTCTGGCCCAGGTCGTCACTGTAAATGAGAACTGGTTCTCAACTGACTTACCTGGTTGAATAAAAAAAAAAAGCATTCAGACCTTTTCTCTTATTCCATAACAGACAAAATTCCTTTTAAGCTGTTTCCATGGCTAATGAAAGTGAACATTAATGAACATAATGTTTGTGTTTACATGTAGTTGTGTTTCTCACTGATGGCAGATGTGTGAACTCAGACTCCCTCTTTGATTCCTTCAAGTACCAGCTTGAACGGTACTTGTCAGATCCAAACACCCCCTGATGTCCTCTGGCATATTGTATAATAGTGACCATGTCCCTCCTTTTGCTACCAAATGTGGAATTTTATTTGGAATGTGTATCTCTTCTAGAGAGGATTTTTGACCTGAAACTGCTTATGAGGCCCATTTTCTGACTGCACTATATGCGTCTCGAAAAAAAAAAATCCTCATAATACCAGAATATCAGCTTTCCCAATTTTTAGTCAAAAAATGCTCCATTCACAAATAGGCCTAACTTGGAGTGATCACCTGTCACATTCAGAATTTTGTCATATTAAAAGCAGCAGTGGATTTTTGGTGTGCATGTAAACACACTAATTCCACTTATTCCAGTCCAGAAAGGACGTGAAATGATTACTTGTCCAAGGAATGACTGGAGAAAGACTGAAAAGAAGAAAAACAATGGAAAAAATACTTGAAGTGTTTTTACAAGGTAATTCATTCTACTGCTTTAAAAGAGCAGGATCTAGTTGGAGAAGCTTGATTGTTTCTTTTTCTTCTCGGAAGCACCACTCCAATTGTGCAACCCTCTCTCCTTCACAAACCTCCCTGGCCTTTTAATCAGGAGTTAATTAGTCTTTTCATTATCCATGAATGAGATAATTGATTAACGAGGAATGGTAATGGCTTGATCTGTAAACAGACTCTCGTTTGCTTTCAGCATCCTCTTTTTGGACACCTCTTCCCTCCTTCTCCCATTTTAACTCCAGTCCTGCTTTCCAGCACATTACGACGGGGCTCAGAGAAGAGGACAGGCTTGTTTAGAATTCCTCAGGCTGATTTAATTAAAAACCTGAGAACTGCCCCTACTTTTCCCCCCTCTCTCATCTCTCTACTTTGATTATGCCCCACTTCCACTGGCCATCCTCCTTCTCCTGATCCACTTGTGCCTTCATCTTTTCTTCGGAGTGCCACAAGGAATGGCCTGATCCTCCTTCAGAGAGCTCTTCTGGCCTGACAGCTCTCACAATAAGAGCCATTAAATACAATGAGAGAGAAAGACGGTGCTCTAATTCAAATCCCCTCCTCCTCTGCCTCTTTACATCATTATGGTATTAGTGGTAGGCTGGACAGAAACAGTGAGAAAGAGATGGATGAATGTGGAACTTCAAAGTTGTGCAACAGCGGCAGCACTTGAGGAGAATAATCAGCTCGGCTTTCTGGTTCCACAGCCTCGTATGTATACAGCTTTGAGAACCGAACAGGAATTTTCATCAAACTATAGCCAAGAGGCAAACAGAAATAAAACACAAACAAGAACAAACAAAGCCATATTATTGAAAAGCTGTAATAAAACCTCCTCCATGAACTACAATAAAGAGACCACAAATGATAATTTCTCTGCTTTTACTATTTATAGGTAAGTGTTTGAGTAAAAATAACATTTACTGACTTCTGAAATCTATATTTGGTGCAATAACCCTTTTATTTGATTGAATAAGATTTGGTTCAGGTGATCACCTAATCAATGACTCGTTAAGTAGAGTGAGGTGTGCTCGTGTTCAAATTCAACACACACTGGAGTAGAATGGCTGTTACACATGTACAGAGGCTGATTGCAGAAAAAATTGCAGCGGTCTCTCTATTTTTTCAGAGCTGGACATGAACAGACAAATGACTAAATTGCAACTTCACTAGGGTTTGGTTTCACTTGCACATTACTTATGCTAACAGGATGTATTCTGGTAGAAAACCTCCGGGGAAGCCACAAGTGTTGCTGGATGTAACTGGACTTCAGTGCTTGTGTTATGAAGTGCAGCTTCTAAATTGAAATGGTCCCAGATGCTGACACCATGCTCCGCTAAGAACAAGGAGACCATGTCCACTATCACTGGTAGAGTTGTAATGGATTGAGGTGGTCCTCTTCTCTCACCTGCAATATGACATGTTTTTTTAGCTGCACACACAAGCTACATTCTATGCACCAATAAGTTGTTTGCCAACCACCATAAAACACTAAAGAAGAAGAAATGCAGCTACAAGACATAAGCCAGCATGTGTGAATTAATTTTGAAGTTGTTGTGCAGTCAGAGCTGACAAAATTATGACAAGTGATTCCGCGTCCATTGTTTACATTGGATTTTGTTATGTCCCGCCTCCTCCGGCACAGAATTGTGACATTTATCTCACTTCAATGAGGGAAAAATTGGATGAAATGCGACATGACTGTTAAGACTGAGGTCACTTTGATAAACATTGGATACATATCCAATTTCGGACCACATGTGTAAGTGACCTGGGTCTGGTTAGCAAGAATTGGATTTGTGCTGTTCAGACTGTCATGAAAAAAAATCAGATATGGGTCACATATGGTGAAAAAATCGGATTTTGTCTGTAGCCTGAACGTACCCACAGATAATGCTGTGGAGGGCAGAGGTGGTCTAACAGAACATAGCTTCACAGACTGAAACACAACAGCAACTTCCCGAGAACTCACACCTTCTGGACTATTACTGCCATTTGTTAAAAATGTCCACTAGGGGAGCTATGCTGTTGACTAGTTACACAGCAGCATGTCACATACACAGCAGTCTGACTAGGAAAATAACTAGTCTTTTTATCAACGAGACAAAGGATTGTGATAATAATCTGGACTCCGTGTGGCTCTATCAGCTACAGATAAAGATTCCGTGGGGGGGTCGAGGTATTCCTCCCCTGCAATATTTGTTAAATGTGTCAACCTCAAAAATTTAAATGCCCTTTACTCACGCTACATAAATAACATTTTTTGGTTCATTTTTGTCCATTGTTGGATATTTTGTTAATTTTTTTTCATTTTCTCATTTATTTTGTTTATTTTTTGTCCATATTAGCCCCTCACCCCCTGATGTTCAAACTAAACCCACATCCTTGAAATCAGCTTGATGAAAAAAAGCTACATGAACATTCTTGATCCACTGTCATCCCCCACAATTCAAAATAATAATAATAATAATAATAATAATAATAGTAATAATGACAAAAATCAAGGAATGTACAAAATAATCCAGTGATTCACAATAATGACCATTTGTCACGAGTTCACAAAGTCTGCCACTGGTTCAAACCAGACTGCATTCACTCATTTGAATGATTTTTCATTCTTACACATCCTGCTGTTTTTTTTTTTTTTTTTTTTTTTTTTTTTAAATTTAAATAGTAAAGTGCATATAATAAATGTTTTCAGCCCTTTTTTCTCATTTTGTTGCTTATTTTTGTTTCTTCTTCCCTTCAGAACAATAGGGGGAAAAAACCAGTTTTGAGTGGTTAACAACATCAGAACGTAGAAGGCCACTCAGTCTGCCTAAACGTGCTCCGGATTAGACCAGATATTTAACAAAACTCACTTTTGATGCCTGGTTCTCTGGAGAGATGGAGATGAGGGAATTATGTCCGAATGCAATTGGTCACGTAGGATTGCCCTTCATTTCTCCTCTCGTTTCAATCTGAAAAGCAACAATTATCTCAACACAAAACTGGGCGGCCGGGAGGATGGAGGGATGCGTGGGGGCCGAGGGGATTCTTGGGTAAATGATGGGAATGATAATTTGGGGAGAGGTGCAGCCCTGTGAGGCATATGGTGAAGTGGATCAGGCTGGGCTGGACCAAGGGCTTTGCATGAGCTTCACTCTATTACAGGGATTAAGACTGAGGGAGGGCAGCCCACACACACATTCACTTTTTAGCTCTTTTTCTCTCTCACACACACATATACACACTTGTTAAGACAACACTGTTTTTCAGTTGTATTTTTTTTCACTCGCACACTATTGAAAGGGCATACCGTAATGTGACGGTTTGAGGGGAGAGCGTTTGAGTTCAGTCTGCTTTGTTTGTTCTAAACAGGTGTCAGTCAGGTCTCTCTATTGACACATAAGATTATTTTACTTTAACTTTCTCAAACCCCACAAATGTACAAATGTTATTAATATACCTTGCATTATTGTGGTTATCGTTGGGCATCCACAGTGACAACTTTGGCAAACTGCAGTGCACTGTCACCCTGCTCTTGTTCCCACTGTATTGAAATTGGTTCTTTCATCATGTAACCTTGCCAACATTACATTATGAAACACTATGAAATATTACTTTTAACAGGAAACAGTTCACTTGGCCTGAGAATGAACTGTATAAATTATGATGGCCAAAGGTTAAACTCAACACAAAATATTTTTGGCAGTAAGTGCTAGTAACTCAAACAGTATGATTCATATGTGGCAAGAATAGTCGTCCTGTGTGATTGAACTGATTGTTGTTTGTTTCCTCCAAACATTCATCCTGCCTATTGGTTAAGAACTACAGGAGCTGTGTGTGTCAAGATAAAGGAAAACTCTACAGTTTATTATTTCTTTATAGAGTTCACCTTGTATGTAATTCTGAAACACACTCCAAAAGCAGACAGAGCCTGCTAGCGGTGTGATCAGGGTTTGGATGTCAGCTGCAGGTATGAAACAGACTGGAGTCAGAGACAACAGTAGAACAGAGAGACAGAATCATATGGAAATCACAAAGGTCCTCTTTAAGCTGCCTGAATTCAACATGACAGTATTTACAACATTATTAAGTCAAATCAACAAAGCAGATGAAGTGATCAAAGCAGTGTTTTTTTAAGGCAAAACTCTCTGACTGTATGCATTCTGCAGTTCTGAAAGATTCAGCAGTTTAAGTTAAACCCACTGAAAAATGAATGAGGTTTGGCAAAGTATGAAAGGACTGAAAACCTCTGGCTGGAAGCAATTTTTAATTCAAAAGATCAAATAAAGTAAAAAAAAAAAAGTCAGAACATAGAGGGACTTAAGATATCTGACTATTATCAGGGTGGGGGGGGGGTGAAAAAGATTTTAAAGCAAGATGCCATCCATCCATCCATTCATCCATCCATCCAT
>JAQQAE010009425.1:0-14616 GCA_029823295.1 Pseudamia nigra
CCCCGAGAATACGCAAAGTGTTTCGTGTGTAATGTATGTGCAGAAATAGACAATATTCCCTCCAGGATTATTACGTTCCCAACGCTTAGCAAGGTTAATGCTTTCCAGAGAGTGACCTTACAATCAGGCTGTCTCAGGAAGAACTCGCCCGGCTGGGATCAGAAGCCTAGGAGTCATTAGAGTGTGTGGGTACTCTGCAGTAAGACAGAGTGGGACATCATAGCAGGAAAAACATGAAGCATTCAATAACATGTCAAACTACTTTAAATGCATAAAACACACCACCTATGGCACAACATGGCTGCTACATATTTTGAACTCAACCAGCCTAAATGGATGTATAGTTAAGAATGGAACAGGCACTGTGATTTCATGGCAAACACTACAAAGCTTCTCGGTTCTCAAAGCCCCGAAAGTTTCAAACATTGCATTCCATTGTATGCTACAATTAGTTTATCCAAATAGGCAGGACTGTTTGACATTAGTCAGCGAGAGGGAAATCAAAAGCACTCTTATCCAGGTATTTACCCACAAAAAGTGTGGGATAATTTAAGATTGTGTATTAAGCCAAACGCAAATTTTCCCACTGAACTCCTTCTGTTGTGACTGCTGAGCTCTGACTGTTGTATATTCATTTCAATAAAACTATTCATCTTTAAAGACAATAATAATATGTCATTTCAGAATAACTACCAAGTCATTCCTCTGTCACAAGCAGTTGTTTTACAAGTGTTGTTTATTCTAAGGGTTAATTTGTCACAATGCAATGACATAAAAGAAGAGTGCGTCTAGAGGCAGGGCTAACTCAGGATAAAGAGGCACAGTTTAACTCCCACCTAACTCCACCCAGCAGAACCACAGCCCAAACACAGAATAATACACAAACACGAGAAGTCAGTGTATGGAAGGGAAAGTTTCTTCAAGGGTCACAAAAGGCATTTGCAGAGTTCAATGCTAGCCAGAAGTTTGCTCTGAGTTATCCCATGAATAGAAGGCGTGCAAGTCAGCATGTGTAATTTCCTAATGATTTACAACAGCAGAAAATCATTGGGAATCGCAGGGGACAATAACACCGACACAAAAAAGATGAATAACCAGTCACCTGTTGTCCTTTAATAGTGTCACATGGTCTCTCAATGGCCTCTCCTACCACTATCAAGAGTTCATTCACATTCATATAAGGCAAGGTGGGTGAAGTGTCTTGCCCAAGGACACAACAGCAGAATGACTGGGGTTCAAGGCACTGACTCTCCAGTCACTGGACAACCCGCTCTACCTCCTGACCTACTGCTGCCCCATTATGCAACTATAAAATGTTAATAAAATCTAATTTGTTTTCCTTTGTAACTTTTATCAAAATGACAAACTCTACATTAACACTGACGCAATTCACCACAATCACATAATGTTGGTCACAGAGTGATTCATTCTTCTGATACTAAAAATCTCAGATCTGAATTTCACTCGCTACACTATGAATATCTCCAGACTTGGCAGGTGGTCTGACAAAACAGTTATGGATGTGAAACTTAAGAATTTAAAGGCACTAATGTAGCTTTCTTTAGCTCTAAAGAAGTCGTTCCCAAATGATTTCAATTTGCTGAGAGAGAAAGTTTGTCTCTTTGGGACGCAAACCTATAAAAATACAAGTTGAAGTGCCACTTTCACTGACTCTTCCACTGCCATCACACAGTCTCCAAAAATCCTGTTTCTTTCTAACCCTAGCCTTCTAATGATTCCGTCTGAAAAACAAAGGCGTACATTCATTGGATGTTTTAATTCGCTAGTCAACTGGTTCACATACATACTTCCGCCATTTCTCAGTCATTTTGTAGGTTGCACATACTTTATGCAGACGTTGCTCAGGTATTCAATGTTCTGTGAGCTGGGCGCAATGGCAACATTACATACTGTAAGCCAACATTTCTCAGATGTATTTAGATGGCCATATTTGCCACTGTCTAGCATGAATATTTAGACAGAAGGAGACGGAGTCGTTAGACGCCGCAGTGAGACAGGGACTTTATAAACTAATCCTCTGCACCAGAGCGCTTGGTCATCATTTCCTTGTTAGTCCTCATGAGAATCAGTTTCAAGATACCGTCCGATAATTTTGCCGGCTGTACTTGGGGACACATTCACAGTTCTTGAGATTTTTCAGATTGACCCATTTACATGCACACTAAAAAGGCAATCATTATCCAATTTCTGGAGTGATCAGATTATTCATGTGATCATGTACAGCATATGTGAAGTTCTTTATCAGATAACAGCAGTTATCTGATTATGAGAACCTGGATTAACACACATAGATTACTTCCAAATACTCCAATGACTTCATGCATGTATACTCTTTTTTTTTTTTTTTACATTGATGCATGTCTTAAAAAAAGAATCACACTAAGACCAAACACAGATGCTTGCTGTATGAAAGCCAACCATAGATTTCTCTTCATTGACTATAAATGAAAGACAGCAGCAGCACGTAGTCTATTTTGCAGGCCTATTAGCTCCCATATTAGGACAACTAACACTAAGGCAGTATGCCTCAACAGTGTTCTACAACACAAGACCAGATGTTTTGAAAATATCAGGAAGTTTGAGTCTTACATCATTATATGTGATAATCAACTGAAACATGTAACCCAGGGTTTTTCAGTTATTGCACTTCTGAAGTGCATGTAAACATGTCAGATACAATTATCATAATTGTGTAATTACTCCCAGTTATCAAATTTTTGTGGTCATGTAAACGAGCTCATTGACTGACCTTCATTTCTTAAAGTAATGATGGACTGCCTTTTCACTTTAATTAAGTCCACATTATGGCAAGAGTGCTTCTTGCCATAATATGGACTTGTACAGTAGTTGTAGTAGCACTTGTATGACTATTGACTCTGTACCCACCGTTCCTCTACATATGACAATTGACAGCCACATTAAGAAAGCACAAAATGGCACATATTAACTTTTGACAAGGATCATCTGTGACTTGAAAACTGTTGCAGGTGACTACATCATGTACATATCTAATGAGACAATGCCATGAGTGTGCAAACCTGAATGTGACTACTGTGGACAAAACATATAATAAAAACATGTTCTTGGTTGTAGACCACTTTTTACTGTTACATAATTCAGTATGTATTCCTTCATAGTTTGGATATTTTCAGTATTAATATAAAATGTTGAAAATAATAAAATTAAAGAAAAACTACTGAAGGAGAAGGTGTGTCCAAACTGACTGGTAGACACACAATGAACCTCCTAAAATAATGCACAAAATAATGTAATTTTATGTGTTTTGTAGTGACTTGCCGCGTGGTTGATTACAGCGTGAATACAGGAATATTAATGTCCCAGTGAGATCTGCCAATCCTCCATACACCAGTCCTGTAACTTGACAACTTGCCTGATGTATTACTATTGGTGTTGGGACAGACTTACCTCAAGAAAAGACAATGTGATAACCTCATATTAGGCCTATCTGACTCTGCATACTGTCTTTGTAAGAAAAATAGGCCTCAATGCCTGCAGCAGACCGTCATTTCTGGACTACGTAGTTCATCTGACATATAAAACTCATTAAAAGCCTTTAAAAAATAGGTGCTGTGGGAGTAGAGGAAAGCTGGGAGTACAGCAGTGATGTCATAGCATATGACACTGTGCTTGTAAGTCAGTGCACAGTGTGTGTGTGGGAGAGACAAGATATGGGGAGGGAGTAAAAGAGCAGGGACTTACACATACAGAGATACATCATCATTATCTTTCCCATTTCTATCATAGATAAATGTGGAGTGAACTTTGCTCACTCGAAGTGTGAAGTGATGTCAGTGATGAGCCTTCTGTCACCCTGCTGGGAGACAAAGGCCTTTAATGTGGTCCATTTCAGACTATCATAAAACTAGTCAAATAATAACCATGGCATGGCAGAGATCCAGGCGCACACACTCATATACACAACTCCTCCTGTCATTAAAGAGCCGGTTTATATCTAAGCAACTGCAGTGAGAGCATACACAAAACTAACACCAGCTCCAAGCCACCATTTGATACGGCAGTCGAAGAGTAGAAGAGACCGACAGCAACAAACCAGTATCTTATCAACTCTGACAAGGTTAAAAGCATAAGCCCCTGAACAAGATTTACTGTAATAAAGATGAATGTGATGTGCAGAAATGTGAGTAAAACCTCCAGTAGGGGACAGAGAACTTTGGTAGAAGATCAGAGTGAAGTTGGGATCAGCATATTTTAACATTTGCATTACAGATTCCCCAGTGCCCCCGCATATACAGCTCAACAAAGGAGTTACTCCAGCCTTTGAAATCAGTCAGACATAGAGTGTGACTCAGTTTCTGAAGTTTTCCAAGGCAGGAAGGCAGCCACATCTTGGGGCCATGTGCAACACCATTCTCTGGGCTGCTGTGGGGATGGAGCGGTGCACTCCAAACAAACAGGGAGAAGGTTCTGCACTAGCCCAAGGCACTATGTGAACCTATGGCCAGGCCCAAAGACGCCAGCCTGTACACCCCCTGATAAGAATCCCTCACTTCACACATGTACATGCACAGACTGTCAATACACATGGATTATGTTCCTGCATTATTTATAATTTGTTAGACATGGTGCCAGACTACTTCATCATGAGTGAAAGGAAATGAGCATCCACAATTAATCTGAATGAATAACATAAATGCTGCATGTCTGTTTCACTACAGTGCAGACAGTTGGCCACATGCATGAAACATCAAAGTGAAAAAAGATTAGTTATAGTTTATTATGCTGGCAAAGTTAAATTCTACACTAATTATATTTCAGCCAGTGGAGAAAGAAATGTCTAAATAATGGATCATGCTATCTTCACAATCTAAGTGAATGTGACAGTGCAGCAGTCTAGACAGTGTAATTCCATTGCACATTCTGTTTCTACAATATCACAAAGTAAAGAGGCTAATATTGAGGCACTCAGAGCTCATTTCTGGAAGAACTGCCTGTTTTCTGGGGAGAAGCTGCACCGTTTGCGCAGTACCTCTCACTCTTGGTCCAAGTCACGTTTTTTTTTCTAACATCTTCTCCAGATTTCCAAACTCTTACCAGATGTAGAGAATTCACAGATGATTCATCGATCAAACCGACTTTGTAGACACCGACTTCAGGGGAGAGGGAAAGGGGGGAAAAAAACTTGGCACCCTGAAGTGTCTTCACAAAAGAGCCATCTATTCTGCTGACTGGATTCTTGCAGAATGACTTGTGGCAGCAGCTGTTTGATTGTCATTAAATCCAGTGCGAGGATCATGAGCTCATTCTATTTCTTCTTCTTCTTCATGTTAATGTCAGCCTTTATCTGTTATTGTAGGAACAGGGGATCAATGTTTGCCGTCCCTTTATTTGTTTACAGCTAATAACCTGCTTGATGTCCGTGGTTCATTTACATTCCACACTGGGACACTCAGTGCTGCAGAGTGCTCAGTGCTAACAACACCAAAAAGAGGAAAAGTGAGCAGCTGATATGATCTGTGCCAGTGATAATATCATCCGAAACTCTTTACAAACACTTGTGCCTTAAAAAACACCATGGGGACGTTCAAGTCACAAGTCTAGGAAAACTATGACAACAAACAAACCTGGTATAATCACTCCCAAGACCACGAGATTACAAGGCTGTAGAGTGAGAAATGCCCTGGAAACCACAAGTGGCTCTGCCCCGCTGAGTGCTGCTGATAAAATGTTCTTCTTGTTAAAATGGGGAAGAAACACTTAATCACTTTAGGCACAGTTTGTATTAAATTTCAAGTGATGCCACCATGCTAAAAAATATATTCTGGCTCAAAGACTGAAGAAAAAAACACACTACCTAAAAATAAAAGAGTTGCTTCTGAATGAATGTAAAACTGAAGCAGAGTAGACAGCCAAATAAATTTTCATGTCCTCCGGGTTTTGCTGTGTGTAAGAACATGTGTGACAGTGCTTGAGGTTTCTGACCACTGACAGGACTTCCACCAACTCATGGAACCAGCCTGAAGACAGCAGCAGCAGAGAGAGCAGTCTGTGACACTGACAAAACACTTCCATGCAGTGGGAGGAAAATGCCAACTCCCCAAGTTGTCTGACATCCCCTGAGGCCAGGTGATCTGCGGTCCCACCCTCCACTGAATGCCTGACAACCAGCCACCTGAGTTCCTGGCTCTGTGTCAGAAAACCACCAACACAAATCTATTTTCTGAAGACAGACGCCAAAACCAACTGCTGGGGGTGATGTTTACCAATAAGGCTGTCGCTGGGAGGTTTACAGGCTGGGCACAAACTGAGGCCGGACGCTTGGTGAACACCAAACATTGTGGCCAGCACATTAAGAAACACACAAAACCACTTGCTGCATTCCAACAGAGATCATTTAAGGTTCCACTTCTTGTCTTTTCCTCTGGTTCACTACAAGCTGCAACTCTCTGTGAGCCTTGCAGTGTCATAAAAAAGACTGAAGCTTCTTGCATGAAACAAGACAGAAAATAACTGGCAAACAGACACCATATCTGCTTTATCTGTCCAGTCACAAAATTTGTAATCCTCTTCTGCTTTTATTTACTTGCAGAATCCCATTACGCCGATGGCACTGTGGGCAAAAGTGCTTTTTATACACATTACCATGGCTGCAAATAAGATAAGGCACCATTCTTGAGAGGGAACATGTCACTGTATGACAGCAAACTTGCTTTGAATGTTATAAGGATATTCATCAGTCAACCAAAAGACAAACATCAGAAACCGGGGATCAGCTTGTTAACTGCGAGAAGCACTGAAGGAAAGCTGCACAGAGCATACATGATAGAGAATTTTAAAGAGTAGGCTGTTTTTATCCCAGGTACGCCGTCTGTCCCACACCTTCCACTCACTGCTAGTTTCTCTCACTCGTGAACCATGTTTCCTTGTTAGTGCGGTCTGCTCTGCCAGGAAGTGCCAACGCATTTGTTTCTTCAAATCCTCATCAAGGCCAATTCCTCACAGGGGACCATTAACATTAAGACCCTGATGGGAGTTTGTTTTGACATTTGGAAAGCATTACAGATTTTTTCTCCACCAGAGGTAGTGGTCGTATTTATTTATCAGCAGACTTGAGACCTCTTCTGATGGATACACAGCAAGTCATCACTTCTGGCACCTGAATGATGTCACCATTATTATTATTTGGGAGATGATTCAGTTGTGACATGTTCCATTACACGAGACACCTGACATTAACAAATCAAAGAAATATTATGCCTGATGACCTCTTGAAATCTACTGTGAATAAATACAAGCCTCACATTACTGTGATCACAATTTATGAGGTTGTATATAAGTAACTGCAGCAGCTACATGCCCCAGCTCCCACACTAATTCATACTAAACCTCCAGTTATTGCTGCTCTACAGTCACAATCTGCAGGTGATGAATCCTTGCATGTGCATTAAGAGGAGGTGGTAAACTGGTCTGGGTGACTTGCATTGGTATAACACCTACTTACTGCTGCTGCTGATGACGCTCACTCCCAGCAGTAAACACAACAGGTAGACTGACATGATTTCAAATGTCAGTGGTATAAAATGAAGCAAGGGTGTGAATCGACACTAGTAATAACAACAGTAGAACGTAAAAACTTGCCATATACCCTTATAATAAATTTGTCTTAACAATAAAAGCCTCTGTTTTATCACTAACAAAAATACACAATTATGCCGAGGCAGTATAGAAATAAACCAAAATAACTTTGAACCCACAGTACAAAAAGTAATTTCACTCACTCAAGTAGACAGGACTTGGCATGAGGCAAGATATAATAGGATCACATTTGGCCACAAGTGAAATTGTCCATACTTGTCTCTTTGGGTTTACAGTAATCATCTACTAATCTGGCTCGTTTACAGACCCCAGAGGAGTCGAGCTCGGTGCCTTTGAGTTACCTGCCAACAGAACGGAACTATCTCAAATAGTGTGGAAATATGCAACCTAGGTGTTTTAAAAGATAACTCAAAGCCATAAAGTCATTCCCCAAGATTGCTGGTCCTTAAATCTTGACCGATAAGGTTTGGCTGAGATAACAGATGTAAACTTGGAGTGAGACAGGGCTCACGCAGCATTTCACAGAGCCAAAGGTTTGAAGCAGCTGCTTCAGATTGGGACAGCGTCCCTCAGTAGTTGTGCATTGTCCATGAAGACAGGAGGAGCAGTGTGTATCTGCGTACATGCATGATAAATAGCGACAGCACTTGAACTTGTCTAAGAGGTGCTTCAGGGCACTGAGGCTGCCTGGGCACAAGTGCTGTTATTCATGTTTTTAGAGGACTTTGTAAAAGTTGCATTCCTCACTTCCCAGGGGAAGACAAACTGCCTAAAACAGGAACCTGGGAGCCAAGGAGTCTTTGGGTCTTTGGTCTTTAACCCCATATTCCCAGCAACATTCACATACAATCAAATACAAAAACAAACAAAAGACCGAATTGTCACTGAGGATTCACAACTGCCACTGCATACAAGGTAAAATACAAGAGATAAAATGTTGATTGGACACACAAGGAGTGGTGTTGTCTGTAAATAAAACATGTCATTCAGCTTGATAAGTGCTGAGGTTCCCTAAACACCGGAGGATGTTCTATTAAAACGCCCCAAATTGCCTCATTTCCGAAATGAAGTGGCAAACAGAGTTGAACTGTTGTCAGTCTATTCCTAAGGAACCCGTTCTTAATCTATAAGAAATCCAATTTGTCAGCTATGGCTATGGCACCACAAAGCATGATTCCAGTAATAAATCTGACTGAATCAAGCCATGGTTTATTTCTCATGACATGTGTAGGTCTATTTGTTTACGCACTCTGGGGGGACTTGTTTGTTCATTCTAACGCTGATGCATCACTTTAACACAGATAAAGCAGTCTGCCCACTTCTAGCACGCATATGTCAAAAACTATACCAATCAAAACTTAATGCAATGATGATAACCTTGTGGCCTGACAACTGTAACGACATATGACAGTTTCATTACATTGGAAATATATAGAAATAAATTCAAATGGGATTTAAGTGTCAAGCACCAGGAAAGTGGTCAGCTTTCAAATGACTAGGATCAGTTACAACTTTCTATTATTTATAACAACTGAATTTGTTCTTGTGTGTGGTATTTTATACATTTTATATTTTGTATGCCTCTTCTTCAGCAGGCATAATTAGACATCAATTTAAAGAAATTAAGCAACTTAAATACATGGAAATACACGTGTAATCAAAGACCAAACAAAAATGGTGCGTTTGGCCTGCTGTTGCTGTGAGATGATACTGGCTCCAGGTTATCATCATTCAGCATTTTGCCCAATAAATTAATTGCACACACAATGTAAATAACAGCATTATGGAGTTATGGACCCTGCCAGACTTTCAGATGGTAACAACGTCATATGCACTATGTTAAAAGTTCTGTAATGATGGGGAAAATACAGATTAAAATAACTGCTCTAACAACTGGTGCCATAGTTTATAGAGAATTCTACAACTCTGACGACAACAAAAAAAAACCTCATGAGGCAGGATTCCGAGAGAGAAAACTCAACTGAAGTCCTACTGATTTACATAAATATTTTTTTCTGCAGCTGTTCTTTCTTCATAAAACACAGTTATGTTCTTGTCAGTACCAGGATAAGGTAACAGAGTTTTACTTACAGGGACACAGTTCGGACTGGAATGTCCACAGGCGTAGCTGTCAGCTCCAGATTACTACAGTCCACTGAATCTCCGTTGCATGTACAGTTCTGGGCACACGGCAAATCTGAACTCAATCCGTAACTGATTAATAGTTCGAGCGACAAAATTAAATAAAAAACACAACGAGAGACATATCCAAATCTTCCCAGGAACGCCGCCATTTTGTATCCAGTTTTAATAGCGCGGCTGCTGAGCTCTCCCCTCGTACCCTTAAACTGGAATATTAATGTCGCTTCAAAAAGACTAAATGCCTTTTATAGCACATTAATTGGCTTCTAGTAATGTACAGGTTTGTACAATCAACTGGAGTAAAATGTTACCCATATCAATGACAGTCATTTAGGACACAAGTTCCCAGTCCAACTTTCTCCTCCGGTGTCCGGCCAGACGCGGGCAAAAATCAAAGTTAATCACAGATTAACCACGAAAAGTAGACGACGGCGAACTTCTACGTCACCCGAAACTTACATTTAAGTTACGAGAGTGTATCCATAAAATATAAAAAGCTACATTTTGATGGCGCTACGGCTTTTGCGACACGTTTTAAAACATGCACCAGCAAAACGTTACCGCACACAGTTCGCCAGAAATGATCGGTTGATCAACCAAGCAGCAGCTAAACTCTCCAAACTTCACACCGCGGTTTAGTAGTGACTTCTGATGGTGGTTTAAATGTCCACGGCAAAGTTGAAGATGTTGCAAATAAGTTGAGACCCACAGGAATCGTGCCGAAAACTCCGGTGTTGGTCTCAAGCCCAGCGCCGCATATCGCCCGAATCACAACAGCACGTCGCGGCGGAGGCTGATAAATCCAAGTTTCAAATGCGCCCTCGGTCCGTCTACTCAGAACTTAACTAACTGCTTATCAGGAGCAGTCTGTGGTCACAAAATCTTGCCGATCCGATTAATAGCAAAACACAGTGCCCCCTCCTTTTGACCATGTACCACCGCCATGAGTTTTTTCCTTTCTTGAGTTTGCTGTTACTTTTCCTTTTTTCCTCGGTGACCGTTCCGTAATCCCACGTTGGGTACACAACAGCGAGATCAGGATCCGCCCATAGCTCGCTGGAATTGGTTTCCGTGAGTTGATTGACAGGTCACGCTCGAACCTTATTGGTCGTCGTGGCCTTTCAGTGAGTCGCAGAGTTACAGAGCCTTTGAGCGGCTGTCACTCAATGGTTGCAAGCCCCGCCTATGTTTCCCACCCCGGGGTGTGAAACCGCACCACCTCCTCTCACTCTCACTGGCTCTTAAAGGGACAATCACCAAGATCAGCCTCTGTAATCGCATTATAACAAGCCATAATAACATAATAGCTTTGAATGCAACCGCAGCTGCATTCACAATGTTTATATCTAACATTAAAATCACGATTTCACTGTAAAAGGAAATGTCTGACTGGATGTCTGCAATTGTCTGACAATGTATTTAAAAAATAAAGAAGCAACCAGTGATTATTCCCTAAGAGTAAGGTTAGTAATAACACCACAATTAGTGTATAATCACTTAATTTGTGCATAGCCCCTCCTGTCACCAGATTATTTATGTTATAGCAGTATATGGCATTTCCTAGGGTATGCTCACTCAGTTTATTTGGACATTATTTATTTACTAATTACTACACGGTATGCATATTAAGAATTTGTGATTCCAATTCACAGGCCACTTATAATAATACTTTGTTTAATTTTCACCAAAATTATCTCTTTAATAGTGATTGTATTTTTTTTTTTGCTCAACCACAAAATTTCTAGAACTTCTTTGTTAGTTTTATGTCCATTCTCTTGCCTCCATTCTAATCTTTTATTCAATTTGTTGATTTCCGTGACTGTTTTGTTTAATTTTCTATCTCATTTTGTTAATTTTTTCAAAAAATATTGTCATAAATATTATTTGTTATTTTGTTCATTTTCTATATATTTTGTTGTTTCATTTTGTTTTTAAATTTCTTGCAGGCTGTGGATGTATTCTTCATTTTTCTTATTATTTTGCTCATTTTCTTGATTTTTTTTGTCTCCCTTGCATCATCTTGTGTTTTGTTGCTTGACATATTTGCATATTTTGATTTTTTTTTCATTTTTTAAATATTTTGTTAGTGCTAGTTCATTGATTAGTGTACTTTTGTTCATTTTCTTGATTATTTTGATCATTTTTGTTCATCTTGACTACTTTGCTCATTATTTTGTTAGTTTACAGTCAAAACACTGAAGCTGAAGTACAGTAACTTACCAGCTCCACCTCCGTTTTTGCCTGTATTTTATAGTTACTACAAACTTCTCATGTCATTTTTTTCCTTAAATAAAATATGACTGACCCACAACACCCTCACAACACTTTATAACAAAATAAATCATGTCACAAGTTTCAAATCAAGTCAGAACTGAATTTTGACCAGTTTACAGCAGTTTACCTTTGCAGATCAGATTAGAATCAAAACCAGAATCCGAACCGGAATTTGACTCAGTTTTTTTGTTATACCTTGTACCAACATATAAAGGGCACAATGAGGATAACAACAACTGAACTGAACAACAGTACAGTAATACACAAATGCAGGAATACAAATGTACAAATAATACAAATGTAGTGGAATATAGATAAGTAAAGTGGCCAAATGCAAGGAGTGTGGTTTTCCTCCAGCAACTGGACATTATTTGGATTGAAGATGTTTCGCTACCCATCCAGGGAGCTTCTTCAGTTCTAACTGGTCTTATGCGGAAATCCAGAATTTAGGGCGTACTCACACTAGGGCCATTTTGGCTCGAGCCCACTTCACACCTTTCCAGCCCCCGGTGCGTCTCTGCTCACATTAATGCGGGCCAAGGCTCGATTGATCGTGTACAGACGTCATCACGTCGTTTGTATATTGTGTGTACGTCATCAGACGCTGCAGCCGATGCAGTCAACAGATTCAGTATCATGGATCACAACACGGAAATCGTCCGGATGATCGTAATGATTTTATGACGAAGTCTATGTCATTTCGCTCAGATACTGTCCGGTGACACACCTAGGTTTCTCCAGAATGCAAGGCAACGATTTGTTAATTAACCGCACTACCCGCAGGCGGAGATTTTTTCAGCTGCTGCCATTGTTTTGACATGAATGTAGTGAAGGACGCGGTGATTTTAGATCATCGTCACGTACAGTCGCCATGCTCGTACGCGTGCGTGACCAAGCGTTCTGTGCTCTGGCCCACCTATTCCAACCACGCTGAGGCTCCGTGACAGAGCGCGGCTCGCGAACTGCCAGTGTACAAAATGGCCCTAGTGTGAGTACGCCCTAATACTCTATGGCTCAGGACTCCACCCGTTCATCTTAGGAGGTGTTAGTTTCACCTGGGCCAGGGTTATAGAGAGTCATTAGAGGTTTCACCCTGAGGATGGTGACAGGAGGAGGGTGAATGACCCAGGAAACTGGCCCCAGTTTGGCTGGGTAGAGTTCTAAGAACAGAACGGTAAATGGGTGAGAGATTGACAGAGGAGTGTTTTTTGTCCTTGAGATGCAGGTAGACTGCAGAGTCCTGTCCTGAGATTGTGGCTGTTCTGTGTTGGGCCACACACTTGAGAAGCAGTTTTTTAGTTTCTCCAGTGTACAATTTGGAGCATTCTTCACTGAATTGGACTGCATACACTACATAGTCCAGCTTGTATCTGGGTAATATGTCCTTAGGGTGGACCAGCTTCTGCCTTAAGGTATTACCAGGTTTGAAATGTACAGGAATGTGGTGTTTGTTGAAAATTCTCCTCAGTTTTTCAGACACACCTGCCGCGTATGGGATGACCACATTCCTCCTCTTCTTCTGGTCTTTTCCTATATCATTTGTCTGCCTCTTGTTTCTTTTGGCTACTTTCATAAAAGTCCAGTTGGGGTAACCACAGTTTTTCAGGGCTTTCTTGATGTGATACTCTTCTTTCTTTCTTTTTGCCCTCAGTACCTGTTAGGACACTCTGTGCTCTCTGTTGCAGGGTTCTGATGACCCCCAGTTTGTGTTCCAGTGGGTGGTGTGAATCGAACAGGAGATATTGGTCTGTATGAGTGGCTTTCCTATATACCTCAATGTTGATGCCTCCATCTTCTTCAGCTTTCACTACGCAGCCCAAGAGGGCAAGGCAGAAGTGGTCAAATATTTGTGATATCAAAGTTGGTGATGTCTGTTAGTGGGTTCACCCATTAAACTTAGATCAGAAAACATCCAGACTCCATCTTAAACATATTATACATACAGTGGTATCTCAGACAACGAACTCTTCTGACAACGAAAAATTCGGATACCGAAGAAAAAAACTGCAAAAAATTTCACTCTGCCAATGAAAATTAATCGGTTAACAAATAGCCACTTCCGGGTCTTGGCGAAGCTAACAGCCATTAGCCAAGCTAACACAGGCTATCGGCTAACAGCCTTTAGCCTGTAGTCACTTCCAGGTGTCGGACATGAAAGACCTGGAAGCTAACTGCCGTTAGCCAAGCTAACAGAGGCTAGCGGCTAAAAGCCAGTAGCTTGTGTTATGGAGATGCTACTGCTGTTTTGGATCAAAGAGAAGAAATCGGCATTGGGCAACAGCGTGTCGGCCCCCGGCCAACGGCCAGCCTCGTCCCAGCGTCCCGGCCAGCCTCGTCCCGGCCAGCCTCGTCCCGGCGTCCCGGCCAGCCTCGTCCCGGCGTCCCGGCCAGCCTCGTCCCGGCCAGCCTCGTCCCGGCGTCCCGGGCAGTGGCACGTCCGCTGTCGGCTCCCCGGCAGCGGCGTGGTGGAGTTGTTCACAGTTATGGACGTGTGCAGTGTCCACGTACACACTACCAAGTCATAAGTCAAGGTAAGAATACATTTTAAATCATTTTTAGAACTAATTTCATGCATTCCGTTTCAGATAATTAACATAACTTCCT
>JAQQAE010009426.1:0-14616 GCA_029823295.1 Pseudamia nigra
AACTAATTTCATGCATTACGTTTCAGATAATCAACCCTTTGTCACCGAATGTGTCGGCGCCAACACATTTGCGCATCGCTTGTCCGGCGGGGCGTGGGGGGTGGGGTGCCGCTGGCGGGCTCATGCTTCTGGCGTCGGGCGCCTGGCCGCCCGGCCACCAGCAGCCCGCTCCAGGGATGGTGTTGGGTGGGGAGTTTGACTGGAGCGGGTGGCGCAGGTTTCCTGGGGTGAGCTCAGGGAGGACAGAAACCTCCCTCAGAGGCCCCGCTGGCATGGTCTGTATTCATACTGATAATCAAGATCAAGATAGCTTTTGCCCCTCTGCTCTGTGGGAGATTTCTGTCCTCCCTGGGCTCACCTTGGGACGGCTGTGTTGCTGTTTGGCATGTGTCCCACCCCAGTCAGACTCCCCCGCCTGGCACTGACCCTGGAGTGGGTCCCTGGCGGCTGGGCGGCCAGGTGCTTGACGCTGGAGGCGGAAGCCCGCCAGCGGCGCCCTCCCTGCCTCGTTGTGTGGGTGGCGCATGGGTGTGTCGCCACCGACACATTTGGCGACAAAGGTTAACATAATTTCCTTTTCAAATAATAATAATGAATAAATGTACATGTATGGGTGTGTAATACTGTACATACTTTATATGGGAGTTTGTTGTGGATCCAGAACGGATTAATTGGTTTTACATGAATTTGTATGGAAAAAGTTGCATTGGATAACGAATTATTCGCATGCAGAGCGTGACACCGGAATGGATTAAATTCGTTATCCGGGGCACCACCGTATATTCGAATCAGAACTATTCACACTACCATTGTGAACTTAGACCATTCGCAACATGTTTTCAATTAAAGATTCCAGTAGTTTCAAGATTAATTTTGGCAGCAGTTTATTGGACTTAAATATAACATATTAAACAATAACTGGAGAGTCACATGCAGCCAACGTGTCTCAGTCTGTGTCTCTAATGTAGTGGTGGGCCCAAGTAAACAGAAATGATACTCAAGTAAATGGATAGATACTTTATAATTATAATGACTCAAGTAGAAGTACTCATAAAAGTAATACCTGACTAAGGGTAAAAAAGTATTTAAAAAAACTGCTGTAGTAGTGAGTAACTTGTGAGGTGTGAGTAACTTATTATACCCTAATGTATTGTTTTTGTTTTGCTTATTTTTGTTCTTTTTAACACAGTTGATCGATTTGCTATTTTTTTACTGTGTTGATAATTGTTTGACAAATTTAGTTTTTTAGTATTTTTTGATGATTATTTTGTTCATTATTTATTTTTGATAGTGTGAATATCATTTTGGTTTCCAAAACTTCACCCTGACCTACTGTTCCCTAAACGTAAATTGGCTTTGTGCTTAGACCTCATCCTTACTCCAACCTCCTTGTCCCTAAACCTAAGCAAGAAGACAAAAATGAAATTGAAACCAGATCTCAGTGTTTATGTCACACTGAAAACAACACACGCTCACCTTTGAAGCATGTCAGTAGGGAATGCTGTCCTGGGTCACAATGGAGGGTGGAAACATACCATCCTTATTTGTATAGTTGCATCGGTTGGAAAACTTGTTTTAAACCTTTTTAAATATTTGACACATTTTCTTGCATACTTGTCCCACAGACCTGCTTATTCTGTAAATCTGTCTTTTCCAAACAGCGATGGGATTTAAAATGGGTAGTTGTCTAATTTACACATTAGTTCTTTTTCATTCATTTTTGTTAGGCTTCTTGTTACTTTGCTCATTTTGTTCGGACTATAAGGCGCACCCCCCAAAAATGTCATTTTAAATTTTGTTTTGTTTTTATAATCAGGTGCGCCTTATAGTGTAGAAAATACGGTACAGTGGTGCCCCTGATAACAAACGCTTCTGACAACAAAAAATCGGATAACAAAGAAAAAATCTGCAAAAAATTAGCATTGGACAACAAATTTTGACCCGGACAACAAAAGTCACTTCCGGGTCTCGGCCGAGAAGGACCCAAAAGTGGAGTTGGAGTGGATCATATTAACTGTTACATTTCAAGAGTAAATGTTTTTAAAATGCTATGAAATGCAGATGTATGGCTGTTTAGAGTGAATTTTTCGATGTCTGGACCACATGGAGATGTGTCTCGAAGTGAAAAGGTTTGTGACTCATTGTAACAAAGATCTGACCATTTTCCTCCCCTTTCAGGCTCTTGTTAGAAATGTTCAAATCTTTATGTCCCTCAGACGAATGCTGAGCAAACATTGCCGTCTACTTTGCAAACTTAGAATTTGGTCAAGTTCAAGTACGTATGATTTCCACGCATTTGTGAATGCAAGTATTATGCAGAGAACTCCCACTACATTCCCCATGTTCTCGTCAGTTCTGCAGGTAACACATCCCCATGCCAAAAGCTTAGACACCTAGTCAGCAGAGGCTTCTTTTATTGAGATGTATGTGAAGGTGAATTGAAGCTGGAGAAGAGTCATAGATTAACTCTTGTGTGGTGTTTGGGTCTGTGGGACCCCTTTTCAGTGTTTATTAAAGAAAAAATGATGCAATCAGTCATTTTTTAACCTCAGAATCAATGGCCTTAGCTTATTTTCAGTATAAAACATATAAAAGAACTCTTTTGCAGGGACTGCTCATTGTACACCCCTCTCTACACATTTAGATTACATACTGTATGTTGTGTTCAGAACCACTGGACCCACAGTGGCTTCTGTGGTAGATATTGCTTAGTAGGCAGAGTATGTGGTACTCTAGTACAACACTTTGAGGAATTTTGTGTATTTTTAAAGCTCCTTTGTAGGTTTTACGGTAATGATGATGATGATATGCCATGCCCTGTAGTACATTAGCGGAAGCATGTTTTTAGGTGTTTTGGCTCAAATCGTTAAAGGTGTTGTCTAGGGTTCTTTGATAGCGGCCTCTGTTGCCAAAAGGCAACCTTCTGGTTCATGAAGGATCTGCTTTACCTACTGAGACACAGTGATTCTGCTGATGTACACATCCCCGAATTTACACACAAGTTTCTGTATATGATTGCTAGGCCCTAGTATAATGCACTGTGATGTACTTTTAGATATTTTTTTTGCTGGCAAAACCATAAAGTTAGAATTTGGCAAAATTGTCATTTTGGACACATCCCTAGATTTGCACAAAATGGTTCTGCATGGTAGCTACACCTCTAAATAATGCTCTACTATGCATTTAAGGCACCTTTAAAGATCTTTTTCTTTAAAATCTCGGAATTTTTTTGGTATGGATCTACTGCACTGGCTCCTGTGGTAGCTATAGTTCAGTAGCTAGAGGTGATAGTTCATCAACTAAAAGACTGAGGTTCAATTCCCAAAAGTAGAGTAGGTAATTTGTGAAGTGGAAGATTGGTGGTAGTGTATGAGAGAGAGAGATGAATGTGTTGAAATTTAAATATGTTCAATGAATGAATGTGAATAATAATGATAAATCTTGTTTTATTCATATTTGTTATTTTCCACCCATATTATATTGATTATAGTCTTTTAAAATTCAATTTTGTCATGAAAAAGAAATGTCACTTTTATTCATAAACGTGATCAACCAGAGCTAAAGGGTGAATATTAACCATAGATGTTATCTATATTGCATGTGAGAGGGACAGAGTAAATATTTCTATAGTATTGTTGTATAAATTGTTATTGCTGTATTGATTAAAAAAACAATACTACTCTGGGTCCACCAGACCAGAGTAACTAAAACATGAACACCACACAAGGGTTAAAGTAAGCATATTGAAGTGAGGATTGTGTGTGTTCCTGTTCATGTGTTTGCATAAGTTAAAGATGTCTTTTCTCATATCTCTGGACAGAATCAGAAAATGAGCTTGGTGAGAACATGATGCAAATGTGTACGTAGATCAGTGTGTACTCACATGTGATGGTGCAAGGATGTGGACTCATTGCATTGCCCCTCATTAAGACAGCAGGGATGACCTTTTCCATAATGAGATCAGATCGTACATACTGAGTGGCTCAGACCACTTTGTCATCCAAGGTCTTTAATATCACACTCACCACCACTACTCTGGTGTTTGTGACATCAGCAACAACTCCTGAAGGGTATCAGGTGGCTCCAGCAGCAGAGGTGCCATAACACCACAAAACTTTGGCTATGTGTTTATTCTTGGGTGATTAATTAACTTTGGCCTTCTTGAGCTGAGTACAGAGGCAGAAAATAGCTTAAACCACCACAATCTATAAAACAGATCAACATACACTGGACCAATGATATCATCAGATTAGTGATTGTCTGCCTGTCTCTCTACTTGAGACCAACATTTTCCATCATATGCTGAAGTTGTGACTGTATTTCATTGAATGCCAAGGTAAATATTATTTTTCAAAATTAGGCTACAATCCCTTATAGGAGATCATTATGAGCTTATTTAAAGATATACACATATCTCCAACAGCAAATTCAGAGCACAGTACTAAAATATAAACTGAGTGAATATGCTGTAAATTAGAGCTGGATTATCCCATATGTAAGACCTGTGACATGGCCACAATACCTTAGAGGGGATAAAAAAAACAAGTGGTCCCATAGATTTTAGTAGAAATATTGCTACAAAACAATCCAAGCAGAATTAAATTAGCAGATATACATGTATTGAAAGATCAAATCCTATTTCTTTAGTCTCCCAGAATTCTGCAATTTATGTTCTCTCTAATTGATCAACTGTGGTCTATAATATTCCACACATATGAAATTGACATGTATCTGAGGGGTAAATAAATAGTGATTTTTTTTCACGTAAAGGCACACTGAGTAGGATTTAGAGGCATCTGCAGAAAGGGACATAAAATGTATATAATTAAATTTTTATTAGTGTACAGCATAATCACCTGCGAAAAAGATTTTTTTGCCCAGTGAAGCCACTTACAAAGGGAGAGAGATTCACTTCTGCTGTCCACCATGTTTCTTCAGTAGGTTAGAATTAACAACACAAACTGCTAAGGACCATTTTTACATTTACTGGAGACTCTTCTAAACCCACTGGGCTGTTTAAACTCTAGACTCTTTTTTTCTCCATTTTTTTCCCTTTTAATAATCTTGCAGACAAATGACAACAATTTGTTGGCTGCTTTTCCACTGTTCACGTACAGCCCAATCCTACAGTGGGACATGATCACAAATATACCAATAGGTGTACTGACAATTTTGGATTAACAAATCAGTTCACTGCATGATATTACATCACATTTATGGTCTCGCATTCACTTGCTTGGTACCACAGCAAGGAAAAGACCAAATGCGTCTCCCATAGTCTTGCTTGATACCTGGTCCCATGTACTGGGAAAAAAAGGTGCACAGAACCGCCTAGCTACACACTCAGAAACCCATTCAGAATGTGTCCATAAGGAACATTTGAGATCCAAGATGTTATTAATACTGTCTACTTAATGAACATACATTTCATAAAGCGCTTTTGGGCAGTTGGACACCTGAAAACGTTCCCCCTCTCCCTTTCCTTCTGACGTGCATTAGTCAAACAGGCTTAGACCAGTTCTTGTCAGTCACTAACATCCTGCCAATGCTGTTACAACTTAATATGTGTCTAAATTAAAATGCATAGGGAGTGCAACATTCATTCAGGTTTTATTTGAAGAGGCTGGTGCTCAGGTCTGATATCATGACCTTTTGACTGTTTCCATCCACCACCTGTAAAGGTCAGAGAGTAATAACGTTGAAGGCAGGAGTACTGCATCTATGGATTGTGGAATCATAAACCAACTCACTATACTTTGATGCCTTTCACTGTGTCTCTTCACATCACCTATATAAAATTGACACAGGCTGTAGCAACTCTATGAAATGTGATTCTGCAAAATGAAAAGCAACCCTGCCTGAGGTGGCCCTGCCAAGATGGGTGACTAGGGCTTGTTTGTGTGTGGCCAATGCTAGTAGACGTATCGTGTCTGAAAATGACACCATGTCTTGTTCTCACTATGTTGTCTGCTTGGCAGGATCACTGAATTGTTCCCTCTGCAGTATGCCTGCCTTTTTCTGTGCTTATGTGTTTTTTTTTTCTTTATTCATGCATGTATTTTAAGTGCATGTGCATCAAAAATTTATTGAGGTATGTGTTTTTGTGTGTGCATGTTTACATGGGTGTAAATACTATGTGCACAAGTCACTTTACTCCCCCTGATTGATGTTGGTACATGATATGTATTTGTGCTTGAAAGCTGACACTGAAAGCTGCAGCCTCTTGGTTGGACATATATATTTAACCTTTCTAGGAACTGCAAATAGTCACAGTGTCTTGATGGAAACACAGACCTTGCTGAGAGCCAGCGATAATCAAAGTCAGGTTCTGAAAGTCATTCCAATCCATTCGGTCTCAGGTGCATTTAACAACATTTTGGACTTTACTCTATGAGATTATGATTTGCTTTTTTCCCATTGCTAAGTAGCTTTTCAGGCATTTGTTCACTGGAATCATTTGTTTATTACTATTTGTTGTCCACTGAAGTGATGTCTGCAAGCTGTTCCATCACCACTACTGCAGGCAGTTGTGAATCCATGGGGGTGTTTGCAAGCCAAGAGTGTGTGCATGTGTGCATTTGTCTATGCAAGTTTATGGGCCTTGATAAAGTATTTGAGAGTTGCCTGTTATCTGTGGTAAGGTGTTGTTATAAACTTTCAAATGTACTCCCCCCCAACCCCCCTTCTCTGTCTTGCGAGGATTGCTCATTGCTCAAACAGGCTGAGGCCAGTTATTCATCCATAACTTACTATACTTGCAGCATACTAACACTCTAACAGCTTAATACATATGGCAGTGTCATCCTTACCTACGTAGAAGTACAGATACAGTACATGTAAAAAAAAAAAAACTGGTAAAAGTATTAATAACATTTTTAAAAGTAGAAGCACAAAATTACAAGCTCCAACATGCACTCAAAGAGGAAAAATATATTTCTATATTTGTAATGGCAGCTTCTGTCTAAAGCAATTTAATTCATGTCGGTATTGGTTCTCTGGCTTTCAACAACCTTTCCTGTGTGGTTAAGTCTTCCTCTATAATCTAATTTGTCTTGGTACATCTTATACTGTACATCACCATGTGTCATGCAGCTGTGTTTCTGCATCATTCATGTAGGGTGAAATCGGTTTTAATGCTGTGAAGGAATGCAGTGAATGCATACTAACGGACCTGTTTTGTAAGAAGAAAATACAGATATTTGTGTTAAAATGTGGGACATAAAAGGAAAACGTCATCAGAAAAAACAGTCAAGTAAGGCACAGATATGGAAAAAATGTAGTTGAAAATAGCAACTATTTGTATTTTGTTACTGTCCACCTCTACATTAAAACCTTCAGATTCATCTCATGTTTCATTCTTATCAACTGAAACAACAAAATCCATCATTTTTAGCTCCTAAAGGTTTCCTGCTAGTGAATTATTTAAAACACATCACAGTACACTGGATTTAATTTGCTAATCTACTGAACTTACTTTGCCGCAATAGAACCTGAAACTCAATATACTGTGCCTTTTGTAATTGACTGTTGCACAAAATTACGCCCTTTCTCTCATTCATGAGACTGTAAACAACACAGTCTTAGAACAATAAGCGGAAATGTGCACTATCTTGCAGGCAGATATTATTCACTGCACTTCTTTAAGTGCATATTTGTGATCATCCTCTGGATACAGCTCATAGACAAGAGGCCTTCGGGAAAGCACAAAAATGCAGGAGAGGCAGGAAGCGTGGATAAACATGGTAGACTGGAATGATACACTGGGAAACCAGCGGTGAATTCGTGGAGAAATGCGTGACCTTTCCAAGCCAGAGGAAGTGACACACCAGAGAGAGAAAGTCATCATTTAACACTGCATCCTCTGTGTTTAGCCAGACTTAGCTGGTTTGATCCAGCAGCTGAGCAGCAGCAACAGCAGCAGTATGGCATGAGACAGATCAGCCACTAACAGCATATGAGAACAATGTGGGCTATTGTTTTGTATATGTCATGAAATGTCAGACGCAGGACAGTCAGTGCAGGACACTGGTGCTGCACTGAATAAGACTGACCATCTGGAAACACTGGAGACACTGTGCTGAAGAACATCAGCCTGTGTATGGCTGATGTTCAGTTTTAATTAATTAAATAAGTTTTAGATTTCCCTTGACTTTATCCACAGCCACAGGTTTACATCTGCATCCACCAGCAACTGAAGACGTTGTGTTTAAAAACTGGATTTCAGTGATATGGCAGATCTTGGGCTTAGGTTTTGTGGGGTACAGGGAGGATTTGCCCTTCAGTATTAGTCAAGGGGCAACGACCAGGGCTGTTCAATGAGGCCAACACGGAAGTAACTTTAAGTTACAATACCACCACTTGGCCGCTGGGGAACCGATCATCTGACTTTTCCCAAAGAGATACATTGGAGTTCTATCTGAAAATACTAAGCGAATAAATTTTTTTCATGGGTCATCATGGTGTCAAATGTTCTATTTGGACCCTCTAATAAGTAATATGATGGTTCATCTTTAACTTTTTGCTTCGTCATTAAGATATTACAGCAAATACTGCAATAAATCAATGCCTTGCTGGGGTTTCATTGACATGTCGCTATAGCAGCAGCTTACAATAGCGAAGTCAGACCGATTCAAACCTTTGTATCTTCTATTTATTCAATATTTTCATAGTTATACATGAGATACACTCGACTGCAGCTGTGGGTAAGTGTTTACATTAACAACACTGTAATATGACTTTGTTTGACACTGCATGGGGAAGTTTTACCACATCAGTAAGATAGCAGCTAATGTTAGCTCTTCCAGGAGTCCCCTGACATCGATGCTTCATAAGCCCCACTGTCGTTCGTCCAAATATGGTTACATCCCATTTTTGGTTCCTACATGCTGTGCAAGAAGTGACAACTCAATTGGCCTTAAAACAGCCCTTCAGAAACCAATGGGTGATGTCACGCTCACCTTGTCCAGTAATACATACAGTCTATGGTATTAGTGAAATGTACATATGATTTTTTGTCTTTACTGATAGTTTGTAAATTTAAATGTGATGTAACTTTTGATTAAGTCACCTATATGGGTATTTTGCTACATCCACATGGTGTTAGCTAATGAGCAACAAGCCATGAGTCCATAAAAGCTGGATTAAGTTGAAGATGCTTTGCATCCCCGCCCTCCTCAGCACCATCTTGTTTTGCACAAAGTGCAACCAGCAGTAACTGAGGATGCTGCTAAGCAAAGTTGTCAGAAAGGTTTTCAACTGTCATCTCTGCCTCATGGTCAGTGTCCAGGCCTGGTTATGAGGCAGAGGTCAACTGAATTTGCCTGAAAAGATTATCTGTATATGAGGACTACAATGAAAATCTCAAGTACCATGGTCTTTCTAGGATTAGGATTAATTTTTGAGCCTCTGAAAACTGTTTTACATTGCTCCTTTACATATATTATAAAATGCCTGTTCATGTACTGTATGTATGTACAGGTTCAAACAAAACCTACGCCCTTGACAGGTGTTTAATTTTTCTGATCTCGTATAGTCTTGTGTCAACACATTGCTTCTAAAGTTTAATGTCACAGAATTCACATGAGTGTGAACTCATAAATACAGTTACATACTGTAACACAACCTCTTTTAATGCAGATCATTAGCTTGAATATTGAGCGTGGTACCATGAATATCTTTACGAGGAATCATTTATTCACACTCTATGTGATCTTTTTGTATTTAGCATGCTTCACAGGGCATTTTGCTTACAGTCGCCCACCTGTTGCATACCACGGGACATAGAAGGAACATCATAAAACATGTGGTCTTAGAGGGATTACAGTTGGCTACATGAGTGTTAAGGCATTTTAAAAGGCAGTAATTAACTTCAATTCTTCTTTGTGCAATTTCTCATTAAACTGAATCTCAAATTAACACCACGTAAGTATTGTTATTTGCTTAAGGAATTAAGTAATGAATGAGTTAGTCAGCTGTTAAAGGTTTATATAAAACATTCTTTTCATCCGATTCATTCTAGAAACAGGTTGCAAAGTTGCTTAGAACTTTGTGTGCAGAGGCTGACTTGGTCAGAAGGCAATTGCACTGATATGTGTCACATATTCCTCTCTGTCTGCTTAGCTCACAGTGTCGATGAACGAAGCTCACTCCTGCTCCAACCCCCCTCATTTGGAGGGAAAAGAGATCTGCTGCCAAAAACTGACTCAGTTAAATTAAATGAGAGAGGCCTTGTATTTTTTTTCATTGGGCAGCCGCTCCAGATGATTAAAATGACTCACAAAACTGGAGCAGACCGGACCGGGCTGCCCTTGTTTCAATGTGACTCTAATAGAAAATGGCAACAGTCACATGCAGAGACGAAAACCAGGTTAATCTGTTAAATTGCATACATACATTTTGCTATTATTATTACTGTTACGCATTGTGTTTTGTTGTGAGGTTGTTGTTATTTTAGTGGACTTCTGATGTACAGCACTTTGGTCAACTCTATTGTTTTTAAATGTGCTACAGAATTAAACTTGACTTAACTAAATTAGTTTTTGATTTTACCTACAAAAGAAAGTTTAGATCAAGTACAATGTGAGAGAATATTTCTCAAAAGGTATGGTATAGACGAGTATGGACGAGTTTATTTGATGGAGAGAAGGAAGATGGATATTGTGTGTGTGTGTGTGGGTATGTGTGGGTGTGTGTGTGTGTGTGTGTGTGTGTACAGGAGACCAGATGGAAGGGCTGCGTGGCTAGCTGTTTTATCACGATGTGGATAGGAAGAGAAATGGTATAGGAGTGATTTACAAGGAGGAGTTTGTGAAGAGCGTTCTCGAGGTGAAAAGAGTGTCAGACCAGATGATGAATTTGAAGTTAGAAGTTGAAGGATGTTGTCAGTGGTTATGCCCCACAAGTGAGCTGTGATTTAGAAAAAAAAATAGAAATTCTGGAGTGAGATGAATGAAGTGATGATGAGTATTCCCAGAGATGATTTGAGTGGACTGGTGAATACTTACTAATGACTGGGAAGCTACAGCAAAAGTGATCAGGAAGATGGGTAGGAAGGTCCTTGGTGTCCGCTGGACAGAGGGAGAAAGCTGAGGAGACTTGGTGGTGGAATAAGGATGTACAGGAAGCATTCAGAGCAATGATGGGGAAGTGGTAAGAAGTGATGAGAGTATGATGAGAAGATGGAAGGAGTACTTTGAGGAACAGAAGAATGAAGAGAATGAGAGGGAAAGAAGAGTGGACTGTTGAGGATTGTGAGACGGAGAAAGAAATATTGCCAAAGATTAAGTGAGGAAAGCATTGAAGAGTGGAAAGGTGGTCGGTCGTGATGACATACAGTAGTGGTGGAAATATAGAGGTGTCTAAGAGAGGTGGTAGTGGAGTATTTGAGAAGATTGTTCTGTGTGATCTTGTAGAGAGATGCCTGATTAATGGAGGAAATGTGTACTGGTTCCAATTTGTCAGAACAAAGGAACAGAGGAATAGCACTGATAAGCCACACAATTAAAAGTGACCATTTGTGAACAGTAGTATGGTTTCATGCCAAGAAAGAGAACTACCAATGTAATATTTGCTCTGAGAATTCTGACAGAGAAATATATAAGGTCAGGGGGAGCTACATTATGTTTTTGTGCATTTAGAGAAAGCATATGATAGGGTGTTGATGAAGGAGCTGCAGTATTGTATGAGGAGGTCTAGAGTGGCAGAGAAGTATGTTAGTCTCATGCAGGATATGTATGAGAACAGTATGACACTGGTGAAGTGTGCTGTAGGGGTTCAAGGTAAACATGGGACTGAATCAAGGATCAGCTCTGAGCCCCTTCTTGTTTGCAATGGTGATGGACAAGCTGACAGACAGACAGGAATCTCTAAGGACTATGATGTTTGCAGATGACAGTGTGATCTCTAGTGATAGCAGCAAGCTTTCTAGGAAAGCCAAGAGAGATGTAGATATACATAAGAAAGAAGAGGAATGAAAGTCAGTTGTACCAAGACAGAATATACAGTATGTGCATGAATGAAAGGGAGTAGAACAGTGAAGTTTCAAGGGGTAGAGCTGTCGAAGGTACATGAGTTTAAGTACTTAGGGTCAAGTCTTCAGAGCAACAGAGAGTGTGGTAAAGAAGTGAAGAAGCAAGTATAGGCAGAGTGGAGTGGGTGGAGAAAAGCATCAGGAGTGATGAGTGACAAAAGAGTAGTAGCAATAGTCAAAGAGGAGACTTCCAAGCCATTAGTGAGACTAGGTATACTGTACAGTTTAGATACGGTGGCACTGACAAAAAGACAGGAGGCAGAACTGGATGTGACAAAGCTGAAAATGTTGAGATTTTCTTTGTGAGTGATAAGTAGGGACAGAATTAGGAATAAGGACATCAGAGGGACAGATCAGGTTGGATGTTTTGGAGACAAAGGTACAGAGGCCAGATTGAGATGGTTTGGACATGTGCTGAGGAGGGATAGTGGATAAATTGGTAGAAGGGTGCTACAGTTAGAGCTGCAATGCAAGAGGCAAAGACGAAAACCAAAGAGAAGATTTATGGACGTGTTGAAAGAGGACATGCAGCTAGTGGAAGAGAAGAAGAGGACAAGCTCACATGGAAGCAGATGATTTGCTGTGACAATCCCTTACGTCGCAGGGGTGGGCAATTCCATGCCCCGAGGCCCAGTTTCCCTGCATGTTTTCAAACTGTCTCTGCCATACCCACTGTTGATTGCTTGGATCAGATGTGTTCTGTCAATCAGAAGCTGGAAGATACAGTTGGTGGGCAGAGAATGGGTAGGGAAGAAAAAGTTGGAAAACAAGCAGGACTCTGGCACTCGTTGCCCACCCCTGTTAAGGGAATAGCCAAAAGAAGAAGAGGAATGTTATAGAAACGGAGGATGTTTAAAATAAAGAAATCTAATACAGGACTGGACTGAAAATAGTAAGTGTGTGTAGTCAGATGTCGGCATGTGAAGCAGTGGGGTAGGACCCTGAAGGGTGTGGCCCATCCCCTTTTTCCTATTGGTAGACTGCTGTTGGCTGAAATATGGAATTTAGAGAAGGCTCAGGATGGGATCCTCATGACTCAGTGGTGATTCACTTCTTACAGCAGAGGAAGGGGATATGACTTCTACAGATTTCAACAGACAGGATTTTAAGTATGACAAAGTAACAAAAATGGATTTAGAATAATCACTGAAATGATAGATGGAAAATCCTACAATGCTGTCAAATTAGGAACTGAAAGAAAATATTGTGTGATTTTCATAAAATGAGTCTTGATGACTCTCTAAACAAATAATGCCTCCTCTCACATCCCTGTCTCTGTAGTTCTGACACACTTGCTCAAACATTTTCTGAGAAATAAAACTCTCAGGCCTGAGAGAAGCCTCAAAATCCTCTCTGTACATTCCACATTATAATGACCAAAACTTTTTATAGAGCTTTTAAATTAATCTGGAAGTCAGTGGAGCACCTTGAGGAGAAACATAAAGATAGAGCAGAAAATTGAGTTCCTAAGAGTACCTTTGTGCATGTGGCACAGCGGTTGCAGTGTATTTATCTGTTTCTGCCCAGTTATGTACACTTTTGTCACAGAATCAACTAAAATCATGTCATCCTTTGAGCATCTCTCATATTGTTATGATGATGATGTCTTTTTCATTGTCGTGTGGACACAACAAAAGGACAACCTGGACATACAAGCCAGGTTTCAAATAACGGGTGTATGTCTAAGTGTGCATACGGTATTTCCTGTTTGGCCACCTGGTTGCTTTTGTCTGTGAATTTATCTTTTCAGATACCACTGTGTTGTTTATGTTTCAGTCCAGGCCATGGGAAAGGCCTGTGACTCCGGTTGAAACCAGACAGATGGAAAATTCTGGAACATGAGATGGAGTCTCAATATAACTGGCAACAAGTCTAAGTCTGGTCAGCAGTGAGCGATGGCACACCTGAGATGTTGGCAAGGTTATGTGTTTTTGATGTTGTGCTCTATTAATAGCTAAACTGTTGTCAGTAAGTGTAACTGAGTTCAAACATGTATCTTCATTACTGTTAAATAACCATTAGAACATTCCATCATACCTGTCCAAATTAGGCATTACAGACATGCAGATTACAGCTTTAATTTGTTTGTGAAGAAAGAGCAGACGTTAGCAGAGGTTTTCCTCCAAAATTCAAATGCAACCAAGAATGGGACAAATTACCCATCTCTCATGTTTGTCACCCACATTTGCATTCTTAAAGGTGCTGTCTACAATGTCGGCAAACTAGCTAGCAGTTGATTGTTCCTGGTGAATCAATAAAAACGATCATGCAGACGACCTGTGAGTCAACACGGCTTACAACCTGACAGTTGTCAAGCTAGTGTGTATGTTCTTTTCTTAACTGGACCAGATGTTGAATGAATCTGAAATGCAGACTCTCTCCTCAGTCATCCTGTGGTGAGATAAGCTACAGATGTTAGCGCTACTACCGTAGCTGTTTCCAACTCCATGAGTGAGTGCATGAGCTCATGCACCTATGAGATTGTAAGTGGTGTTGACTGGCAGGCACCTGGTGTCACAGCTCGCAGCCGATAGGCTACGCCTCTCTCCCCTCCCTTCTGTGTGTGTGTTTGTTGATTACAGGAGTGA
>JAQQAE010009427.1:0-14615 GCA_029823295.1 Pseudamia nigra
AAATTAAAAATGTGACATTTTTGGACAGTGAGGCTTATAATCAGGTGCGGTTTATAGTGCGGAAATTACGGTATTTGCTTAGTTAAATCCAGGTGGTGACCTTTTTTTATTTTTTTTTATTTTTTGACCAGGCAGTGTACATTGGGCTTCTATCTGAAAATACTAAGCGAATACATTTCTTTTCATGGGTCATCATGGTCTCAAACCTTTTTTTTTTTTTTTTTGGACCCTCTAATAAGTCACGTGGTGGTCCATCTTTAACTTCTTGCTCCATTATTAAGATATTACTGCAAATCATCCCAACAAATCACTGCCATGCTAGGGTTTGGTTGACATGCCGCTATAGTAACAGCTCGCTAGTAAGTTGGACCAATTCAGACCTTCGTATCTTGTATTTATTCACTATGGACATAGTTACACATGAGATAAGATCAACTATGGGTTGTGTTTACACTAACACCATAATATGACTTTGTTTGACACTGCGTGGTGAAGTTTTACTGCACCAGTAAACTAGCGGCTAATATTAGTTTCTTTTGAGTCCCCTGGTATGAACGTTTCGTAAGCCCTGCTGCTGTTCGTCCAAATATGGTTGCATCCTGTTTTTGGCTCCAAGATGCCGTCCAGGAAGAGATAACCCAATTGGCCTCAAAACAACCCTTCAGAAACTAATGGGTGACGTCACGGTCACTTTGTCCAGTAATAGATACAGTCTATGGTAAATACTGAATCAGCATAAACCTTTTTTTTTCTCTCCTCAGGTACCAGTATTCAAACCCATGGACTTGATGGTCGAAGCCTCTCCCAGACGAGTGTTTGCTAATGCTCACACCTACCATATCAATTCCATCTCAGTCAACAGTGATCATGAGACCTATCTGTCCGCAGATGATCTACGCATTAACCTGTGGCATTTGGAAATCACGGATCGCAGCTTTAGTATCCTTGTATTTTTGGTCCCAGTGTGTGTCTCTCTCTCTCTCTCTCTCATGCATATATGTATGTGTATATATATTTGTATGTATAATGAGTAATTTGTTTTTGTCATACGGTGTGTTAAATGAAAGCAGATTTGGTTCTAAATGCAAATTGTGTGTCTCATTGCCAAAAAAGTTAAAAAAATCACTGACACTTGGAGCACTCTCTGTCAGTGTGATTTCTGATGTGCCACTAGATGGCCCCAAAGTAAATCCAACTTCTAAATACAAATGGAGGGTTGAAGAGAATCATGGGATTGCTCTTCATGTTTTCTAAATGAGAACATTGCTAATCTTGAAGGTGCTCGTTAATCTTGCAGAGACAGGGCATTAAGTTTTGGTTGTTCAGTTTTTTGACCTTAACCCTCCCCTCTTCAGATATTGTTGACATTAAACCTGCCAATATGGAGGAGCTAACAGAAGTAATCACAGCAGCAGAGTTCCACCCCAACCAGTGTAACACTTTTGTATACAGCAGCAGCAAGGGCACCATTCGTATGTGCGACATGAGGGCAGCAGCACTATGTGACAAACACGCCAAAAGTAAGTCATTCTTATTCACTCTGTTGGAAACTGATGAACTATGAGGTGTTTAGCTGGAGTGTCAAAGGAAACTGTCTGACTGACAATAATTACAAACTAAAGAAAATTTCAAGGTGTTCTCCATAGTTTAAATACAGCTGCTCCTTGTCAACGAAAAAAAGAAAATCACTTCAACATCAAAATGTCCCCCATAGGGGGACCAAAAATGAGTTCTCGTTCCTGGCAAGTTAATAGTACCTGGAAAGTTTAAAGTGTTTAAACCACATTTACAATCTGGCTGCTTCACGCACTTTAGCAGCTGAACACGTTCTGCCTCAAAATTGTAACTTTTGTGTGCTACACCTGTGACGGAGGAGATTTATTGAAAGCTGTATGGAGTATTCACTAATCCCAATTCATCTAGAAACTGTATAGAATTGTTGATAGTCACCTTAATATTCTAACTTATGGAATATACTCTACGGTGCTCACGATATCCACACTGATATACATTTTTTTTTTTTTTTTAGTGTTTGAAGAGGCAGAGGATCCAAATAATCGCTCATTCTTTTCTGAAATCATCTCATCCATCGCTGACGTCAAGTTCAGCCACAGTGGACGCTACATGATGACACGTGACTACTTGTCTGTCAAAATCTGGGATCTCAATATGGAGACCCGGCCAGTAGAGACATATCAGGTGTGTAATCTTTTAGAACAGTCATAAACATGATATTTTTACTCTTCACACATGTTCATCAATCAACATGTCTGTGTCCCTTTTTGAGCAGGTTCATGAGTATCTCAGGAGTAAGTTGTGTTCACTGTATGAGAACGACTGCATCTTTGACAAGTTCGAGTGCTGCTGGAATGGGAATGACAGGTGGGAACCATTTTATTTGGTTTTAATCATAAAACATGACTGTAAAAAGTGGTCTTTTAGTTAAATTTGAGGTCACTTTTTAGATTTTTTTAGATTTAGAATTTTTAGATTCGTTTTTGCAGTACACTCTCCAAATATACAGAACACGAGTAAATGTTTTTGGCTGCTCCCTAATTTGACATCAGAGTTCCACAACACCGTCCTTATCAATGACTGTGTTTATCTGCTCAGTGCAGAACATAAGACTGCGTATGAGGTTGGTGGTGGAAGACCGTTTTGTAAACGGAGTACTGTTAAATGGAAGTACAATGTACTTTTGACTTTCTGCTTCATTTCAGATTTTCTTGGATATTACTTTAAATCCTGGGTTTTATTTTGTTTAGTCTGACATGTTTTGCTTTTTTACGTACTCAATCCTAATCATACATTTTAATTAAAACTTTAAATTAAAATCCAATTATTATAATAAAAGCTTTAGTATTTGGGTTCATTTTATTTATTAATTAATTACAATAATTTAACAAAATGAGAAATCACAAAATCTGAGACACCAATTTTTCTCTTGGTTTTTTTGGTGTCTTACATAGTTTTTGTCTTGTACTTTGGGAACTTTTAACATAATTTTCATCTTTTTTGCACTTTTCAAGGTTTTCAACTTCTTATTTTTATGTTTTTTGCAAGGTCAGCGTCTTTTTGCATTTTGCCATAGTTGTCATTTTATGGTTTTTATGCTGTGTAATCTCTTTTTTTAGATCTTTAATGTTTCCTTTTTTGTAGGGTTTTTTTTTTTTTTTACATTTTTTTTTACGCTCTTTATACCATATACATCTTTTGTTGTTTTTGTCATTGTGCACCTTTTACCAGTAATTTAGACTATCACAGTGGAACCTTGGGTTATGAATGTAATCTGTTCCGGCGTCAGGTTTATTCAGCGAAAATTTCATAAGACAGGACCAGTTTTCCCATAAGAATACATGTAAAACCAATTAATCTGTTCCAAGACCCATGAAAACTCCTATATAAAATATGTATTACACACCCGTACATGCACGTTGATTTTTTAAAAATTGTTATTATTATTATTATTATTATTATTATTTGAAAAGGAAGTTGTTAATTATCTGAAAAGGAATGCATGAAATTAGTTCTAAAAATTATTTAGAATGTCACCTTACCTTGGAGGCAGGCAGCTGCAGGCAAGGACAGCGTTGCTTAGAAAGCAATCTCTTGTCACCACTAGCATTCTTCTTGGGTCCCATGATGAAAAACACAAAACGAAGCAGTATTTTAGGTGAAAAAAGGCAAATATACAGCGCGAAGTTCCCAGAAATGCTCTATCTCGGCCAGAAGTGAGAGCTCACTTCCGGGTACTATCTCTTTTGTAACCTGATTTTTATTTATTTATTTATTTATTCATTCATTCATTCTCTGTAAGACAGGACAAAATTTTGGCCGATTCCTTCTTCTTAACCCAAAAATATGTGTATAGAAGCATTCGTAACCCAAGGTTCCACTGTACTTATGCCCTTGTGCCTACCATTTGAAAAGTAAGGATTGGAGAAACCCACACCAAAGCCAAAAGCATGTACTAGGTTAATTGTATGCCATAGTTGTGAATGCAAATGATCATCTGAATAGTCATGAGGTCTCGGCCTCAAATTGTGAAGCGCCTAGAGATAATCGGTGATTATGATTGGCGCTATACAAATAAAAATTTAATTGAATTTAATTGAATTTAGAAGATACCCAACTTTTTAAAATAAATTTTTAGCATTTGCCTAATAATCATAAACCCTTTTTGATAAGAGTTTAATTGTTAGTATCTTAAATGCAACAAAGCCGTGATAAGGCACTTTTGAACATTTAAAAGTAAATAAAAGTATATATATGATGCATGCAGCTTAATGTGGCTCATGAAATACTCAGAATACAGGTAAATATTTGTGTCATACTGAAATTGTCACATATTGGATGAGCTGTTTTAGTTATATTGGATTCGTTTGAATGAGATTAAGTGATGCGTCTGGACACATCAAAGAGCAATTTTAACATTGCATTTCTCACTTATGTCCTGTCTCTCTGAAGTGTTGTCATGACTGGCTCCTACAACAACTTCTTCAGGATGTTTGACCGAGGCTACCGCCAAGATGTGACTCTGGAGGCTTCACGAGAGAACAGCAAGCCTCGCTCAGTCCTAAAACCTCGCAAAGTGAGCACAGGTGGGAAGCGTAAAAAGGATGAGATCACTGTAGACAGTCTGGACTTTAACAAGAAGATCCTCCACACTGCCTGGCACCCGCTGGACAACATCATCGCTGTGGCCACAACCAACAATCTGTACATATTCCAGGAAAAGCTGAACTAGCATTTGATGAACCATTTTCCCCTTGAGCCTCACTGCTCTGATACACACATACACACACAAAAACAATACCTGTTCTCTGCTATATCAAAGTCTGTCAAGATCTGCCAAAGTGATTTTAGTATTGAAGGTGCAAAGAATCATCTCTCAACAAGTGGCATTTATAGAGTATGAACCAGCAGGCTATAACAAAACCTGTTTGTAGCAGTTTGTAGATCTTGGTACAGACTTTGTGACTTGGTGTCATGGAATTCCTCCCAACAGGATCACTCCATTTACAAGGTACAATCCTTGTCCACTACACCCCAAACCAAAGGGAAAATGTGTTAAGTACATATTGGGCTAGTTTCTTACGGTTTTATTTTGTGCCATCCTGACAGGATTCATTTTTGTTATTGCTCGCAGTTTTTACTTTGTCTAGGTTTTAGTTTGAAACTAGTTTGAATAGTGAATTAGGGAATTATTTGTGCTGTTTCTACATCTGTCACAAATTTCCTTTTCATACTGGCCTGAAAACTGAAAATTCAAGCTGTCAACACTCCACATTTGCTCCATGTACTTCTCATGTTGCCATGTTCAATCCCATCTTCCTTAACGAAGTATGTGCTGTGCGTTTATGCTCTTTGGGGTTTTTAGTATGTCTTAGCCCCACAAATAGTTTGCAACACACTAGTGTACAGTTGTTAATTATGAATTCTCCATAGTTGAGCCTAATTCAGACTAAAGAATGGTAAGACAATTTTCAGCCAGTGAGCAACAATTCTCATTCAACTTTTTGGCCTCTCGATAGTTATCAATTACAGAGTATTAAAATATAAATTAAGACGTTAACAACAAGTTATTTACTACAGCTACATTTCTGGTATTTGTTAGAAACCCTGCAGCAGTTCTGTTCAGTGGAGTTGGTGTCACTTCTAAGTGAAAACATCAACTATAAACTATATTTTACTGAGAAAACTGCTAATGATCATGCTGTGCTTTAGAGCACAAAAAACAGAAGAAAACACTCTCCAGAACCATGATCAAAACAGCCTCTGGTGATTTTACAAACTGAATTGCTGGCAACACCATCAGCTGTTATGAGATGATTTGAGATGGTCCAGTTTATTCAAAAACGGTTTTGTCTCGTTACAGGTCTTGGTCTGAACTGAGCTTTACTAAGCCATTTGATAGAGACTTATAAACTGGCATGCAGCAGTTTTAACGTCCAAGTTTTCTTTTTTTTTGTTTAAAGGCAATGCAGCTGCATTCAATCACTGGCTTCTGAAATAAGCTACCTATCAGAAATGCTACTCCTCTGATTCTCAATTTCCACAACCTTTGTTGTACTTTTTGTCCTTTTACTTTGGCTGTGTTACCAAGCTTAAATGGGCACATTACCTATTTCAGTCCAATTCCGATACTAATCCCTGACCCCTTTTTTTTTTTTTTTTTTTTTTTTTTTTTTTTTTTTTTTTTTTTAAAAAAAAAATATTATTTATGTTAGACTTTTGGAAAATGGTTACTTATAACGTATATTCTATTTTGGGCTGTAACAAAAGGTATCTGTGGAGTCCAGTAGCTAAACAGCACATGCATTCTGTACTTTAGTTCTCATTTTGTGAGGTGCATTAATGGAACAAGTCATGCCAAAGGAACCAGTCCCATAGACAGCTTGTGTTATACACCTAAGCTGCCCTAGTCAGACTGGTGATCTCCCACATGTGTGAAGTACCAGCTCAGGACTAAGTTCATACATGAACACCTGTGGAAGAGCATAGTGGCCTAATTCTTTTGTGGTGTCCTGCACTGAGCTGCTGCCAGCATGTGTTGCTGATTACTTTGCCCTCTGGATCTTGTTTCTGTTTGACTTTTTTAAATGACATTTTGTACTGTACCCAAAAAAGAAAAATTATCTCTATAGCTGATTTATTTTTGTACAAGGTAAGGCAACAGGATTACAGTCCGATCACTGTAGTTTCTTTAGCTGTCTGTCTCAAAGTGATTGTAGTTAGAAGGTGTACCTTTTTTTTGTTTTTTTTATTTTATTTTATTTTTTTGGGTTTTGTTTATTCTGGCAGGAGAAATTTTGTGACATCAAGGTAGTGTTTGTGACAGTGGATGTCCAAAGAAAAGTATTTTCCAGTGTCAGTCCTCCTGTAGTCACAAGCACTAGAACAGTTTTTTTATTATTATTATTATTATTTTTGCTGACTGCAGCTGATGTTTATGTGGATGTCGAAGTTAGATCAGATCTAAAGGTTTTGTTCTTGTGCCATGGTTTTGTTTATAAATAATTTTGCTCGCTGTGAATGAATAGGCCATTGTTGGCCTAAATGGAAAAGGCATTTTAACTACAGATTTAATGTTAAAACTATTAAATCAGTTTCTCTTTAAAACTAGCCAAGCTAATTGACTAGACAAGAGTTAGTGATTTTTGAATTATTGTATGAAATGTCTTCTCTCTTGTGATGCAGGGATTGTTTTCTACAGTCTGGCAATATTTAAAAAGTCAATTTGATGCAATTGGTTTTCAGTTGATTGTATTGGCACTGTCCTTAATGATGAGGATAAAATACTTAAACCAGCGTTGCTGTTTTTGTGGTACACTATACTTCAGTTAAATGCTGTCATTTATAGTCTGGAGCAAACAGGCTGATTATAGCACAGTTTTCATTGGAACACTTTTTGATGATGCGCTTGGTCACTAAATCAAATCATGTACCTTATTGGCCCGCTGCATCATATGTTGTGAATTTCATGTCACTCCTGCCCGAGATAATTGATTTTGTAACCTATGGATGTCGCCAAAATAACCACAGTTGTTGGTAATCTGTTATCATGGTGTTAAAGCAGTTACGGTCGCTTCCTCAGTTTTCAGGGTAATGTCAGAAGCTTTGATCTTTAATTTTTCAATCCTAGTAATTTTCTTGATTTTTTTTTTTTTTTTTTTTCTCTCTTTTCTAATGCAAGAATGAATGAGATTTATTCATGGAGTGACATGAGATCTGACTGATGTGGCACTTCCATTTCACAAACTGGGATGATTGATTAGTCATCTGTCAACAAGTGATGTAATAATGCAGAAATTATGTGAGTAATCAGCCTTGACATGTCTCGGTAAAAATAGCAGGTAGCATGTACTCCTTTCACTAATAATAATGCTGGGATAGTTTTCCACCGGGACGTCTAGTGAGTCATCACTGGCTTTTAGTAAATTCACACTTAAGACAACAGTAATGATCATCAAAAGCTGTATGAGCCTCAGACGTGTCACTGATGTTTAAATACTAAACAACTAATCAATCTTTTTACTTTCCCCTCATTGTCTTCTTAGCCTTTTGTGGTTCTGAAGAACCCTTTTGCCTTTCTTATGGAATTAAGAAAAGATAATCAAGGACTTTCTTGGACTTTCTGGCATGCCAGACGGGAGACTGCTCAGGGGAATTTACCGCTGCTCTGTGATCAAAACCTTGTATCTTCAAGAGTCACTTTTCAGAACTGAAGAGTCACTTTTCAGAACCTCTATCAGTGGATAACTCATTTTTCAAATTAAAACTTTTAAAGGTTTCATGTTAAAGGATTTCATATTTTGTTTTTACATGGGGTGAAAATCACCCCATGTAAAGACAAAACTGTCTGAATTGGAGTTATGAGGTTTTCCACTTAACAGCAGCATTATACATGTCTAATGTATCACAAGTTAAAACAAAATGCACTTTTTATTTTCGTGAATTTCATCAGTTTGTATATTTTTTGTTTTTCTTTGGAGCTCTTGATGGATCTGTTTGGGAGGTAAAATTATAAATGATTCATTGTACAGTTTTGTTCTTGTCAAATGGAATAAATGACAATTTAGATAAAGAGTAATAAAGAATTTCAGGTTTCAGAATAAAGTTTGACCCCGCTTTATTTCTTAATACATTGTAAATGATGTAAACGTGTGCAGTTAATGTGAATCTGCTGCTTCATCGTGCTGATCACTGTTTGACAAAACCCCAAACCATCACAAACCAATTCACAATTACACTTGAATTTGAAGAGAGGTATTTAATGAATCACGTCCTAATTTGATAATGTGGTACTGAAAACCTTTTCTATATTAATCAAATAATTTTAGATCATGTTAAAAAGCTTGTGCCTTCGCTTATTTTGTTTTTTTTAATGCTACAGATGTAAAATTTTGCTGACCCCAAAGAAAATCCCTTGCAACCCATCGATGACTCATTCTTTAAAAGTAGTTATCTTCACAGCATTTGAATCATAAAACCCAACTATACTTTGCATATTTTCAAACCTGATAAGGCTTACTGCAATTAAATCATCTCTGAAACAAGTTATAAATATCCATTATTTGTTATTGTACATGGCACTAAAAACATATTACGCATTACATTTGGCCAAAGCAAACTGTACATCATGAAGTCCTATTGATTTTTCACAAAATTAGCCCATCACTTTGCAAAAATGGGATCTGTTGACTGCTGGATGGAGCATCACTACTAATGCACATATTAATAATTTAGTCCATGTCTTTTAGCTGTTTGAGGAGTAAGTGATGGGAAGCGACAGCGGTCATACTCGCCACTATCAGTCCTCAACACCTGCACAAGCTGAAATTGAAACTGAGCTCACGTCGATCAGCTGGTCAGACAGTACAGAATGAAGCCATCCACTTCAGGGGGTGTACTAAAGTCCGCCATATAATGCTTTCTCATTGGCATGCTTTTATTTTTCATTGCATATTTGCAGAAATGTTACTAAAGATTGTGATCACTTCCTTTCACTCTTTACACTTCTCTGAACAGTTTATGAACACCAAATGATAAAAATGGCTACTGTTGATTCAGACAATTAGTCCACTATCCGTCCACACTCCACAGACCGTACACTGGACATACTTAGCGCATGCGCACATCGTAGTTTGTCTGCGTGTCATATTGATGAATCTAAAACGGGGTAGTCAACATGTCCACCGCTGCTGCTCAGCAAAACAATAACGAAGAGCCTGGACTTCACGGTATGCACGCTACTAGTTGTCATGTGCTTTATATTTCAGATGCTAGTCACAGTGCTCTTAAAGGGCGTGCACTGCTTAGAGAATAGTTGCATATTGAAGGTTTTATTGTAAAAGTTAGATCGGGTATGGAATTTCCTCTTCTCCTTTGAGGGGTGGAGGGTGATGGCGTTTGACGTCACCGCAGTGGAACCAATTGAGTTGCGTTAAATGTTTGATTGATGGAAGTGCAGCCAATCACGAACAAGAATCAGTGTTGGGCGGATACTAGCCCAAAAGAAAACAAGTTTGGGACAAAAGGCGAAATAATTTGAGCTTGTTTTTGTTATTATTTTTCATTTCCCTTTTATGGAATGTCGTCTTGCCTTCAAACGCAATCAGTTTAAATCTTGATTTAAGCAGCTTAATTTTTTGGATTTAAATGTCAGATCCAGAGGTAACCAACGATAGTGGGATGTTGGCTCAAGTGCCTGCTGTGAGACTGCAAACATATTCTAAAAACACCGAACCGGCCTAAATGCTGGGCAGATATAGCATGTACACAGTTTGTTAAGATTAAAACAGTAAAAGAGACAGGAGACCCGCATGTGACACGGCTGTAACAGCGACATGTCTGGACAAATCGTCTCCACTGCACTGAGTTATGTAAGAGCTCACATGAGAAGAGCAGCATTGATGATAGCCCTCCGTCTATGTGCAATTATCCATGCAAGCAGAGCGAGTGTCTTCAGTTACATTCTCTTTATACCGCGGCATAAACCAAAATAACTCTGCTAAAAGCTTCCATAAGATTTATATTACACGCTCGCCCAAGTCCGCTGGCTCTAGCAGATTACATAACCCCCTCCAATCTGGAAAATGTGCAGGCTGTTTGTGGGGCAGTGGCACAAAGAAAATGCATGCTATCATGGATGCAGTGCACGGCCGGTTCTTTTGAACGCAGCGTCCGTGGTGCGGGGAATGTAGGTCAGCTGTCTGTTTGAAAGGGGGCGCAGGCATGGTACTGTTCGACATATGCTCTATTGCCAGGCTACAACAAAGGTCTGATTTGTCTTCATTCCCTCTTTTTGACCTTTGCGTGACCAAGGCTCTTGGGTAGAGCTGGAGCTGAATGGGAACACAGGAACACGGGCTGCGCAGACCAACCTGCTCACAGCACCCGCAGCAGACCAAATAAATGCAAATGCTGGCACAAGTGAGACTCAACAGACCTTGCAAGTAGTGCCCGAGAGTGATGAATCCCTTATAGGGGGACTAGAACATGTACCATCATCGTCTTCTATCCACAATGGGGACATGGAGAAGATCCTCCTGGATGCACAGCATGAATCCAGTCCAAGTAACTCATCCTGCGATAGGTAAGAATTAAAGTGAACACCAGCATCCACAAAAATTAAAAAATGTTTTTTATTGTTTGTTTTTATTTCAGCCTTTATATGCACAACTGTGAAATTATCATTTTGTAACTCTGCTGTATTGACTTAGTCCTCACAGGCCACAAAGTCCAGATCAGGATGAAGGTCAGATAACATTTGATGTAGAGATGTCCAGCCCTCGAGGTAGTCAGGTAAAGCAAGCACATACCCAGTCCTGATACTCAAATCCACACGTTTTTTTAAAAACCATAAACAGTTGTTTGTTTGTTTTTTCATTCTTTTGCAGTCAGAAGAAGATGGTCTAGAGAAAGACCAAGATGAAGACATCCTAATGAACAAAGACGTAGACTGGGTTGCCGATTGGTCAAGCAGACCAGAAAACATTCCACCAAAGTAAGGATACTGACACCTCATTCTTCATTGACTTATGGTGTATCAGCATATTGACTTATTGAGTGATTATTCTTCTCAGGGAGTTTCACTTCAGGCACCCCCGGCGTTCAGTATCCCTTAGTATGAGAAAGAGTGGAGTCATGAAGAAAGGTGGCATCTTCTCTGCCGAATTCCTCAAAGTCTTCATCCCTTCCTTACTCATCTCACACATGCTCGCTCTTGGCCTTGGGTGAGTTTGAAATGATCATTTGATTCTAGGTTCAGCTTTAACCCCAAGGTTTTTTGTACCAGTTTGGTAGTTGAGTGAGTCATTTTGTTTAATTAAAATGAGTTACTCTGGCCATGACATTATCAGATTATTGATTTAATGTCAGGGGTCCTAGAAGGCTGCAATTTTCATATCTAATGCCACTGACCTGGGCCTCATTTATAAAGTAGTGAAAATAGCTTATTGCAGCAGCTGGGACACATTTTACAACTGATAACATCTGAATGATTGCCCATTCTCCTGCACTGTAAAGGTCAGGGAACAAGTTAGAAATAGATAAGGCATCACCCACTCAAGAGTTCAATGAATAATCACGACCTAAAGTAGCTTGAAAATGGGCAGTATTATGTTAGAGGAGTTTTTGCTTTTGAGTTTTAAAGGGTGAACATTGTTTGCATGTGCGATGATACTTTTACTATAGTTAATTAAATTAAATTTGGAGAAAATAAACCCTGCACAATCATTAGATTATCAAGCTCCATTTCACACTCACATTTTCACTTGTTTATTTGTTTTCATGCCTCAAATGAGCAATTTCTTTTTAACTGCTATGATTTCATGCATCTTTTTATTTCCTAGGGTGTACATCGGGAAGAGAATTGCCACAGTTCCCACCAGTTCTTACTGAGTAGACTCTGAAGCAGTGCCTGGATGTTCTGATTGTCTGCAAGTCTGCCGGTCATCCTCCTGTAGTTGATCCATGTCTCTGCATCTTGTTGTACACCCACATTTCCTCCAATCAGCATTGAATTCCGTCACATTGTAGATATAGCTATAGTTATGCACATTACATAATGTGGTTGCACTCCTTTACATTTGACCCTGGGCACATTGCATAGCTTGAACCCAGAAGATAACCAAGCCTGTTGCCGCTGGAAAACATTAATCACCCTCTGCTGAAAATATGTTACTGGGATTTGATGTCAGATGGCTTCAGGGTTTGCATTTATTTTCTGAAAATTTTGTGTTAGGGTCAATGTTATGATAGATCTGGCTTTGTTTCAGACTGCATCTCTGACATAATTAACCAAAAAATGTGGATCATATCTGCAATGGGAACCGACTTGATTGGCTTTGAAAACGAGGGAATTTTTTTATGCCTTAAGTTTTTGAGTGAAATGCTAAAGACTCAGATGTAGGGAGGGAGCAGAAAATGCCACACATGCACAGTGGGATTTCAAATTTCACATATTTTCCAGAGTAGAAGTTGTTTCATATTGACTCCTGAGGGTTTTGTGTGAAAGCTTCATTTTTTTGAAGGTTTGAAAGCTTAAACTTAATCAAGTATGTAGCGCCAAACTTTAATAGAGATTGTTTGAGTATATTATAATAAAGACACCTTGGCCCTACTGCAGTTACCAGGCCATATGCTGTTTCTTTTTGCTGACATATCTTCTTTAACACAGTATAGGAGAAATGGCCAAGTAAGTGCCAAATTTCTATCTTTCACCACTGCACATTGGTGATCTATTCTTTTTTTTTAATGGTTTTGTGATATGTATAGGTATTTAAATATGTAGGTGTGAAAATGATTAAAGCTGTGATCTACCCCCAGTTCTAGACACATTTCAACATTGTATAATTTGTTCATATATTGATATTAATGCATATATCTTCTGTGGCAGTTGTATCTTATGTGACAGTCTAAGTATGTGTTTTTGCTGTTGTGTAATTGCTGAAATGTCTGATACAAAAAAAAAATTCCACAGAGAAACATATTTGCCGGGAGGTCACCAGTGTTACCTAGATTTCATCGTGCAGACATTTCAAACAGTACAAGACAATAAACCATGTATAGTGACTGTTAAAAATAGATGGAAATAGAGGCAATTCCTGAAGAAAATGCATGCGATATCCGTATCTTGAAGCTGACTGGACTGGATGATTCTTCTGTTTTTAAATGGATGCATATGATAAATCAGTGACCATGATGTAAAGTATTGTAATGGAAGTATGTATTGGTTTTGAAGCACTCCACATACATTTAAGTTTTAATGCATTACATGACTCATACTAACTCATAAACTGTACATGTCATCATAACAAGCTCATGTACAGTTCATTGTGCAATATGGAGCATTTTGGAATTTGAATAAAGTTTGTACTGTACACTGTTGCTCGGAGCTAAATAAAGGGGTTGAAGCTAGTTCATTAAACTGAAATTAATGAGTAAAATACAAATGGACATGAAAAAGACTAAAATGAGTAAACTAGTGTCCATAGAAATGAATTTGAATCCTGACTGCAAGAAAATTCGAATAAGCAAGTAAGAAATACAAAGGTAAAAAGGAAATTGCAGGTGAAAATGTATGATTCCATAATTTCTGTTTTTCTTCGATCGTGTTACTATTCATTATTTAATTTTCCCAAGTTATATAAACAAGATATGTGAATTTCGTGTAGGCATATACTTTGCACTTTACCGATTTGCGATTGTTTTTGCTCCGTCTGAGATCTTTTACAACATTTTTCTTGAAACCTAACACCTGCATAACACGTGCATTATAATATCTAACGAATTGTAATGATTTTTTTTCTCTTGCTCTTTTATATTCACACACAGTTTGCACACATAAAGCAACTATACTGCATCACAGAGTTGGAAATTTTAATGATGTAAATAACCTGAATTTGAAATTCAAATACAGTGGTGCCTCGGATAACGACGGCAATCCGTTCCGGCATCACGGCCTTTACCCGAATCAGTTGTTGTATGATGTGACTTTTTTCATAAAAATACATGTAAAACTAATTAATCCGTTCTGGACCCACGACAAACTCCCATATACAGTATGCATTACACACCCCTACCTGCACATTTATTCATTATTATTATTT
>JAQQAE010009428.1:0-14615 GCA_029823295.1 Pseudamia nigra
GCTGTACAGTGGAGCCACATGTTTATTGATGTGTCTGGCTGCCCCTGAGTGCACAATATGGCAGAGAGAAACAACATACAGAAGGCAGGCAGCCAGGAGAGCAGATGAACAAACCCCAGCTGGCCTTTGGGTCTGTATATGACACCCAAACACACTCAGCAAGCATGTCCCCCCTCCATCCGTTTATGTTATTTATTTACTTAACCCAATTGTATATTTAGATGATATGTAACTTTTGGGACTCCTTCAGTTTGTTTTTGATCATTTATTCAAATATATGTTCATTTAAGGTAATTTTGTTTCATTCTTTGTTTTTATCATCAATTGGCTTGATTATTTGATTCATTTTTGTTCGCCTTCTTGGCTATTTGGTTTATTTTGTTCATCAATGTTGATTCATTTTGTGATTTGTTAATTGGTTTTCATTGGTCACTTTCATAATTTTTGTACATTTAACTTGTATTTTGGTCAATTTTTGTTAATATTTTTCTTGTTTTCTTAATTTTCATTCATTTTCATGACTGTTTTATTTTTCATTTTATTATTTTGTACCTTTTTTGCACCTTTTTTGCTCAATTTTGTTCATTCCATATACTTCCACATCATTCTTATTTATTTTGTGTGTATTTTACTATTTTTACTTTGTACCTTTTTGTTAAATTTTGTTCATTTTTGTTACGAGGAGGTCCAGCTAACCTAGCTATGAATCAGTTCTCGAAGCTCCCAAAACAGCCCCCCCCGCCCCCCACAACCAATCCTGTTGCCAGACCCTACGTGTTTGTACAAAACTTGAGCTATGTTCCATAACAGCCCCAGGTTTTTACCCTATCCTGTCAGAGGATGAAGATATGTGTTTGCAAAACTCACCCCCACACGTCTGGTTCTGGATCCAGCAAAACACACCCACGGAGTCCGTCTGATCGGCAGTCCACGCACTTTCTTCTGATGACTCCGCCAACCCGCTCTTAGGTCGTTTTGTTGCAGTTCAGAGTTTTTTAAGGTGAATATAAACAATAGTGTTAATGTGCTCTTTAAAAGTTTGATGCTCCGTCCGTAGGTCAATGTGGTTCAGTTCTCTCAGCTCTGTTCCCTCTCTGAGCTGAGATGTCAAACCTCTCGATTCCACTTGCTGAATCGACGACACTCACTTAAACGAGTCTCTGAATTCTCCACCTGTTTTGTCTGCGTTTCGCTTACTTCCCTGCGTGGTCTGTGTCCACAGCTGCTTTAACAGTTTGTATTTTTACAGCTGAGTCCGATGCACGCTGATGACAGAGAGCTCACAAACCATGTCCACATCCTCCAAACATGTGTCAATCAATGACTTCCTGAGCTGAACACCACGCCTATGGAAACTTGACCATAACAAATTTGTTCATTTTTATACTTATTTTATTTTCTTCATTTTATTCCTTTTGCTCCCATTCTTTTCATTTTTTTGCATATTTTGCTATTTTTTGTTACTTTTATGGATTACTTTGTTCCTTTTTGTTAGGCTTTGCACATTTTGTTCCTTATTTTGTTCATTTTATTCATTTTCTAGTATATTTTGCTATTTTTGTTAATTTTGTGGATTACATTGTTCCTTTATGTTAACTTCTGTTTATCTTGTTCTTAGCTTTATTTGCTTTTAATCTGTTTTTGTTTCTTTTTTTGTTCATTTTCATTCTTTTTTATATATTTTCTTTGGTTAATTTTATGGATTACTTTGCTCTATTTTGTTAAATTGCATTTCTTTCTGTTCCTTATTTTGTTAATTTTGATACTTTTTGTCCTGTCTTTATTCATTTTTCATTCATTGGTATTTCTTTTCCTGTATAAATTATTACTTTTTGTTAATTTTATGGATTGCTCTAATCCTTTAGTGTTCTTCTTTTAGTTCCTGATTTTGTTCATTTTTTTATTCTGTATTTGTTCTTTTTTTGTTCCTTTTTATTAAATTTCTTGTATATTTTGTAATTTTTTGTTAATTGTATGCTTGTTTTATTTTATTTTATTGTTAAATTTTGTACATTGTGTTCCTTATTTTGTTCATGCGTATTCTTCTTTTTATTCATTTTCTCATATATTTAGCTTTTTTGGTTCATTTAGTGAATTACCTACATCCCTATTTGTCAAATGTTGTTCATTTTGTTCCTGATGTTGTTTATTTTCTCAATGATTTGGTTCATTTTTGCTTAGTTTTTACAAATTAACCAAAACATGAAGAACTTCTTCCCCCACAATCTGACAAAACAAACCAGAGAGCAATGACAAAAATCATCAGGATTGATGTGTATTTTGGTTTTCATGAGTCTGACAAAAGAAGGCAGTAAATAGGAGGTTTGAACTGAACAAATATGAAAGTCACAGGTTTGAAGCTTTCTCAGTTGAATTCTGTATCCGCTACATTAATTACATCCAGGATGAAGATCAGGACCTTATGATAACTTGTACAGACTTGTATGTACAGTATGTACTTGTATGTACAGAGCTGATGTGAGTCAAACACTGTTCTGTAAAAAATATGTCCTTGCTTGATTGTAGATGCATGTACTGCCAATAGAAAGCCATAGAAAGCAGCATAAATGCAAGATGGAGCAATAAAAGGAGAGTTAATAAGGGTCTGAAAGGAAATCATTTTGGATACATTACGTTTTGGTGTTTATAAGCGTGGCCTCTGTGGCTCCAGTACATCTGCAGCTCAGTGAATGCACTCTACCCTAACAAAGTTCACACGTTAATCTGTCATGGATAGGACTGAGATTAACCTCTGAAAGTCAATGATGTGATTGTTGTTGCACTTCCGTTGCCTGATGTCACCTGAAATCCCATCATGTTTATCGGCTTATGGTGGCCTGTAGGGACATTAAACACAATATTTACCTCCACCACCAAGGTTGCATGATTAGTCCCATCTGCCTGTATGTCAGCAGATTTAAAGCACCACATGTCATGAAACATAGCGGAAGGGAAGGACATGGAATCCTCGGATACGGGACAGATCCGGTAAAAGTAGAGGATTTCTTTAATGCTGAGCATACACCGAAAAAAAGAACATCAAGTGGTTTGTTTGTACAGTGGTACCCCGTCTTATGAACACAGCCTTTTTTCACCTGAAATAGTGCTTCGTTTTTTGTTTTTTCATCACGGGACCTAAGAAGGTTGCACGATACTGAAGCAGAAAGAAGCCATCAAGTCTGTGAGTTCTGCTAAGGGAATAACATTGCTTTCTAAGCAGCAGTGTTCTCTGCATGGCGACATAGAGCGGCTATTTGCTATTTACGTTTAATGTGTCTCTGCTTCCCTCGCGCCTCCTCCTCCCCTGCAGCCTGTATTCAGTGTGTCTCCAAGGTAAGTGTCATTCTAAATCATTTTTAGAATTAATTTCGTGCATTCCTTTTCAGATAATTAACATAACTTCCTTTTCAAATAAAAATAATGAATAAATGTGCACGTACAGGTGTGTTTATATATTGCATATGGCAGTTTTCGTGGGTCTTGGAACGGATTAATTGGTTTTACATGTATTCTTATGGGAAAACCGGTCCCGACTCACAAGTTTTTCACTTCACAAGAGTGATGCTAGAATGGATTAAACTTGTAAGAACGGGTACCACTGTAGTTGAATAATATTGTTGAAGGAGAGGTCTGTGTCTTAAAGATCCTTGTAAAATGTGTTCAACTATGAGCTACTCGAATCATAAATACAGCGATGCCCTGGTTTACGAGTGCAGTGGCTTACGAATTTCTCAGGTTACGAGGAGGAAATCAGGCTAATTTTTGTACCGGCTCACGAGCAAAAACTCAGGTTGTGAGTAAAATTGTTCACCGAGGAACTCCAGGAGCTAAAGGCAACAACAGGAGGTTCAGCAGCAGTTCAGCAGCGGAGAGGAGGACGATGAGGAGGAGGTTACGACAACAGCAGAGAGTAAGGAGATGTTGTGGCACTATGAACTGTTCCGGGGGTTCATAGAAAAAAAAACACCCCAAGAAACACCCCGCCAGCAGCTGACTGTCTCCAAGGTAATGTGTTATTATAAATAATTTTTAGAACTACTTTCATGCATTCCTTTTCAGATAATTAACATAACTTTCTTTTCAGACAATAATAATAAATAAACATTCTTTTCCAGATACCTTACATGCACGTACGGGTGTGTATGCATGGGAGTTTTCTTGGGCCTTGCAATGGATTAATTGGTTTTACATGTATTTTTATGGGAAAACCAGTTCCACTTCATGAGCTTGATCCTGGAACGAATTAAACTCGTAACCCGGGGTTCCACTGTATTTTATATTGGCTGGTCTCACAAGGTCCCAGTGTGGGCACAACAAATGATGATTTATACAACCCTGTTTCCAACAAGTCACTGTGTAAAATGTCAATAGAAGCAGAATGTGATGAGCTGCAAAACACTGGAACCCCAAATATCGGTGTTTCTTTGCCAACCACCAAATGCTGCATCATGTGATAGGGAACTGAAGGTTGATCACTGTTATTATGAAAAAAAATAACTCGGGGTTTCCTTCATCATATTGTACTGGATTGCATTAGGCTAGTTTAGCACTCAGACCCATGCTGTTGGAAAACATGCAGAATTGTTATTGTTCAGCAGTAATGTTGCTTTCACTCATGTTAAGGGAGTCCATGTGCAGTGTTGTACACCCATGCCATCACAGATACTGGCTTTTGAACTGAACACTGACAACAAACTGAAAGGTCTCTCTGCTCTGACATCCCTGATTGAAGTCCATCTTTACTATGCTTGGATCATCATCTCTAGGTTTCCTCTTTGCATGGCAGAGTTTCAACTGATGTTTTTGAACGTGTTCCTGAGCACATACAATGTTATTCACCACAGAATATTGTCTGTTTTTAATGGTGTCGTCATTCAGGATTGGTTTTCAGCAATGTCTCACAGGGATTTCTTGAATGTTTTAATGATATTGTCAGCTGTAGTAAATGTAGTAATGTAATGAAATCCCCACATTCTTTTGTTGATGTTTTATGCCGAAAAACATTGATCTTACATTAAATGCAGTCTTTCTCAGAGAAGTGAATCCCTCTCTTTACTTCAGAACAACTCAGCCTCTCTGGGATGCTATTTTTATACCCAGTCAGTCAATAGATGTGTTGCCTACTCCATTAATTCTGAGATGTTCCACCAGGTGTTTTTAAGCGTTTCAACTCACTCCAGTCTTTTTATACCCATGACTCAACTTTTTTACATGTTGCGTTTCATCATGGCATTGTATTTTTATTTACATTTTATGCAGCCTGTTTGGAAACAGGGCAAGGTGAAAGTTATGATTTTTTTTCAGATTTTGTTTTTAAGTGCCAGATTTTCAACAGAGCCATCCTCATAACAGCAGATCCAACTCACATTAAGAAGGCAAGAAATGGCACAAATTAACTCTTGATAAAGCACACTAGGCTGTCATCAAAGCTAAATGTGGCTACTTTGGGCAATCCAAAATATAAAACACGTTCCAGGTTGTTTAACACTTTTTGCTTACTACAGAATTGCATACATGTTCTTACACAGTTGGGATGTCTTCAGACTTAATTTATAATGTTGAAAATAATACAAATCAAGAAAAAAACTGAAGGAGAAGGTGTGTCCAAATGACTGGCAGTGTTTATTTTCTCTTTATTTCTTCTGTTTCCTAAGAGAAAACCAGCAGGTGTACAGAAGTGGACACATCCAGCGCTGACATGAAACGCCAGTTTATTTCTGATAGTTTTTTTCCCCCTTTTTTTGGACAGGTGAAAATCGAGGTCGTTAATTATTGCTTCGGCGTATGGTTTTGTTCCTGCGCACTAGAGGTTGTCTCCTCACCACTCCTCTGTGTTTTGGTGAGGAGCGCACACACCTGAAGTGACAGAGGAGGAGTGCCGATGAAGGAGCGCACAGAGCTGCAGAAGAAAACACATCTGAAGAACAAGTCCGAGGGAAATTATCCACGGGGAGGGGCGCGCGCATGTGATAAGCACTGGACGCTCCTGTTTGTACCAGTCGCGCAGGGAGTTAAATTTCTCCATCGGGGGGGATGCGTTCTTAAAAAAAACCAGCGGTGAGTGACATTTTCAAACACTGCACGGCTCGTCACAGCACCATGCGAGCAGGAGAGACGCGCCCTGTGCCATGCTGAACACCTCCCCGACCGTCCTGCTGGTACTGAGCGCGGTGGCCGGACTTCTCCCGCGATGCCAAGGCTGGAGCGACGAAGACCTGCTCCTGCCGCCCATCAACTCCTCCAACAGATTCATGGCCAATCTGGAGGTGGACGTGCGCTTCTCCAAGAGGTCCGTAGAGGAGAGCGACGCCGCGCCCGACGCCTCCACCTTGCAGACTTTGTCCCAGTGCAACGTGAGCGTCCAGAGACTCCTGCCCACGTCGCTGGTGGCTCGCTGGGACAGCAGCTTCGGCTTCCAGTGTGATGTGATCATCTACACCACCAACAACCACGGAAGGGCTTTTTTCTCCGCGTCTTTCAACAGAGCCATCTCTCCGGTGGTCATCGAGCATCTGGGGGTCACCGGGGGTCAGCAGGAGTTGCGGCTGTGCGTGGGCTGCGGGATGTCCCGGTACAGGAGGTTCGGGCAGGGCCGGTCCAGGGGCCAGCAGACGGGGGATCAGGTCACTTTCTGCTGCGTGGATTTCAGCCTCGACGAGCTGAAGGGGGACAAAAGTTGGAGGCTGAACCGAAAGCCGATCGAGTCGACACTTGTGGCTTGTTTCATGACTTTGGTGATCATCGTGTGGAGCGTTGCTGCTCTCATATGGCCGGTGCCCATCATTGCAGGATTTCTGCCCAATGGGATGGAGCAGAGGAGACCCAGATAACTGCCATGATGATCTTTAGTCTTCTTCTTTGATTAGCCTGTGCTGCCTCTAGTCTTCTAACTGTAGCCATTAAACACCCGAATCAATGAATGATGCGGACGTTTTGGAACTTTTTGATGAAATGCTTTATCTGTGGAGAAACCTTTAGACCTCCTCCTTACAACAAGGTAATGTATGATGGATTATGTACTAGCCAATATAATATACAGCAACTGCCTTTCCCAAACTGAGGGTCGGGACCCAAAAGGGTTTTTTTTTTCTTTTTTACCAGTTGTCTGACGTCTTTTGTTCATTTTTCTTCATTTGCTTGATGATTTTTATTTATTTATGTTCATTCTATAGACTGTTTTCGTAATTTTTTGGTCACTTACTTGCTTACTATGTTCACACTGATTATTTTTGTTGATTTTTCTTAACTGTTTTGCTTTTCATTCATTTTTGGTTTATTTTATCGTGGATTATTTTATCATTTTTTCCCATTAATTTTCTCATTTGTTATTGTTTTAATCATTTGTTCCTCTACTTATTAACTTTTGTCCATTTCTGTTCATTTTGTGCCTTATTTTATTTTTTATAACATTTCTTGCATATTTTGTTCATTTTTCTTCAGTTTCTTGAGTAGTTTGGTACTTTTCATTCATTTTGGTTCATTCTGTAAACTTTTTGTAATTTTTGTACATTTACTGGATTATTATGTTCACGTGTTGTTTCTTTCCATAAATTTTCTCGATTGCTTTATTGTTTTGCTCGTCTATTTATTAACTTTTGTTTTTTATGATTAGGTTTATTTCTGTTCATTTTATGTGTTTTGTAAGTTGTTTATTGTCTTACTTTGTCCATTATGTTCTTCAGTCAGTTCATTTTGTGCATTATTTCGTTACTTTAGGGCTTATTTACTGAAAATAACTGAACTCTTGATTCTTATACATTGTATGTTTTCCATTCAAAATAAAACACATCATAATTTAATTAATAAAATACACAAAACACTGTGATATGTGGATCCTCTTATAGTAGAAACTGAGATTGGCTGGTCATAGTGGATTTTTCTGAGTATGAATGATGACAGCAGATGCCACTTTTCTCTTTTTTTTGGGTCTTGAGCTGAATATTTGGGAAACACTGCTCTGCTATAATGGGACCAATGTGTTTTTGTATAAACCCCGTAGGCCTTCTGATAGATTATGTCAACGTAAACTGTGCACACTTTTCTCTTTAACCAGTGTTTGTATAGTTTTTAATCTTTCTAGAACGTTTTGCCTTATTCCATGTGTAAGACTTTTTAACTGAGAACTGAACTTTCAAGTGTCACATATTTAGCCTAATCTTACATCTAGTCAAAGTACATGTAATAGTTTTTTCCAATACATTCTGAAATCTGACTGGTTGTTTATGGTACAGAGCGTTTCACTATTTATATAGTTAGATTTATAATGTCAAGTTCAATATATGTGCTTCTTTGTATTAATGTTACAACGGTTTAAATGACAATAAATTGATTATAGGCTCTAATTCAGATCCTGTCTGGCTTCCTTAGAGACTCAGTCTGTGCAGACATGATCAGATATTTGAAGCTTTGAGGAAATGGTGATATTGATATTTAGTACATTTATGATCATTTTGCTGGAACTGCAGTGTTTTATTGCGATGCTGGCTCTAAACATATGGGCTACACAACAGACTGTTGATCAGAGGTTGGTCGCATTCAAGTATATTTACTCCTTTACATGTAATTGAGTAGTTTTTTTTCAAATAAAGGTACTTCTGAGAGATTGTTTGCATGAATTCTTTGGACTCTTACTCAGTTACATTTGTGATGAAACACATGTACTCTGTAACATTTGGCCACAGCTCCATGACTAAGAGACAAAAAGAGTCTGAAATGATCAAAAAATCAATTTAATTAAAAATGAAGTGGATTAATCAAGTAAATTAACAAAATGAATAAACTAAGCAACAAAATATGCAAAAAAAAGAAAGTAAATGAAACAGAACAAGCAAGAAAATAAGCAAAAATGAAGAAAATGATCATTTAAAGTAAAAAAAAAATGAGCATTATAATCAAGAAGTTGAGCAAAAAAATCAAGAGATGTAGCAAAAATAATTGAGTTAACAAAAGTTAACAAAATAACCAGTAAAAAATGAACAAAATGAAATAAGCAATAGAATGAGAAAAAGTGAACAAATTAAGCAAAAACGGTGGAAAAAAATACTTTCAAATGGACAAAATAACATATAAACTGAACAAAAATCAACAAAATGATCAAGGAAATGAACTAAAATTACCTAATGTACTGTATTATGATGTAATAATCAGAATCAGAAATGCTTTGTTAATCCTTGTGAAACTTGTTTGGTCACAGTTGCTCGATGCCAGAATACAATATAAGTATTATATTAGAAAGATCGAAAGTACCAAATATAAGTTCTATATGGTGAAGTTACTCAGTACTTGAGTACTGTAGTTTTAATGAGATACTTTTATACCCTTACTCAAGTACTTATGTTTACCTATGAGTACGTACTTCTACTTGAGTCACTATGATCATAAAGTAACAGTACTTGTTAGGGAATGTTTCACTGACAGCTCAAGGAATAAACTGAAAATACAGAATAGAGATATTTGCAGTCGCACTCTTGCAGCTGCATTCAGTAAAGCTAATGACTGTAGGCATAAGATCTAATGAAAACTACATGTTAGCCCTTTTACACCAACAAGGAACCAGCACAGTTTCAGTTAAAAAGTAGTATGCCTGTCACAATAACTATTTTTTACTCAATATTTTGCCTTAGAAATTATTGCCATTCACGATAGGTCCTGCCATGTTTTTCCACACTGAGGAGGGAGATAGCGGAGACGTCAGAGGTAACGTGCTGCTTCATACTACAGTGACAAAAGGCTGTTTTTTCTAGAATACATCAAATATGAACAAAAAAATGGAGCTGGTTTCAAAGCCAAGCTCCACATCTCAGGTGTGGAATTATTTTGGCTTTAAGTCAAATGAAAAAGGAGAGACAATTCATTTAAATAAGGTGATATGTCAGAGGTCATTTAAAAAGTACTGCAACACAAGGTGGCAATACAACCTCAGCTGTCTTCCTCCCAGGCGTGTTATGAAAGAGAAACTACCCTTCTCCTGGCCCTCGCTGTCAACCATATTTTCTCATGTAAGTAAGAGTAGAACGAAGACAAAATTAACTTGTTTGTAATAAGAGTAAGTAAGAGCACCTTCATTGAAGCGATTAATCGTGTTTAGGAAAATTATTGTGATAGTTTTCATTGATCAATAAGTTGATTCACTGACTATTGCCACAGGCCCAAAAGTAGTGGGTTAGTTTCTTGAACCAGAGTGGGCATGTCATTTCTACAGGTTAAAAGTAAAAGATGAAACAGATGGAGGTTTTCTCTTCAATGAACTGAGAAATAATGACTGATCAAATGAGCCAAAAATCATGGCACATTGGTCAAAAAGTCATGCCAGATGTGGAAATAAATTTGCATATTATGGTCTGTATTTTTAATTTTGTGCACCACTCACCATGAATAACATGTCCTCGATTAGCACGGTTGAACGAGATGGAATCAGAGTGCTGCACCAGTTTGAAAACCACAGTTCATTTGGTGTAAAGGGGGCCTGTTTTTCTCTTCACATATTGTAAACTCTGTGCACATTTAATGCCAATGCAGATTTTCTCTTTGCATCATCAGTGGATCCCACACTTAGCAGCGTCGGAGAATGAATGAGCACACCCAGTATTTTAAAGGTGCAGTGAGTAAGGGTGTGTACAGCAGGGATGAAAGTAACTGGACAGAAAAATAAGCTCAAAACTGTTGTGTGAACACTACACACGGGCTTTTTTTTAATTAAGTAGCACTGGTAACTCATTGTTGGAAATAAAAATATCATACACAAGTTTTTTTTTCTAAAGCAGGGAACAGAGGCAGTGCACCCCCTTATCAGGGCAGTGTTGCACAGCATAGCCCGTGTGGCAGAAGAAGAAAAAGAATAGAATGCACCATCAACACTGAAAGATTAGTCGCTATTGTACCCCCCCCCCCCCATGCAAAAAAAATTTTTTTTAGAAAAAATCCTGATAGAGTTGAGGTGAGACTTTTGCAGATTTGTACTTAGTTGCGATTTAAAAGAGCACTAGATTTTTAACAAAGTAATACTTTCATTCAGAAAAAGCAAGTTATTTCTATATGCTGACAAAAACAAAATTAGCTTGAGTAATAAATAGTCTAAGTGTGTGTGCTGAAGTAAACATTTGTCCAAAATTCACTTAAGAAAGGATATGAGGCATCACTAGCAAATGGTTGCTTTTGATGATATTATACACTGTAGATGGTTGGATTTTCAAAGTCTTTGCATTTTTATATTGACAAACAATTTTCTGAAAGTGTTCCACAATTTTTAGATGCAGTTTGTCACAGATTGTTGAACCTCTGCTCTTCTTTATCTCTCAGAGGCTGTCTCTCTAAAATGCTCCTTTTATACCCAGTCATGTTACCAGTTAACATAATTTGTTTCAATCATAATTCAAACTGATAATTCCATAATAAGTGAACAGTCTCAGTGGAGGAATTGTGAAAAACACTGGTATTAACAGTTTAGTCCAGTCTTGTACAGAAACGTATGATTTGACTTTGTCTCAGCCTACCTGGTGTTTGTCCTTTTCCAAAATGGCGGCCTGACCACGCCTTTACCTTACCTGGAGTCCAGCTCGCGCAGCCTGTGAACAGGAAGTGAAGAGTTCAGTGTGAGGATCAGAACGAAAGGGGAGAAGTGATGCAACGAAGTCCGCATCTGGCGATAAAAAGCTGTGAAATATGCGCAAATCTGCACTGGTTTCCCTAGATCCGAAGTGACGGATTTACACGAAAGGAGAGCATGTCCTTCTCAGCAGCCAGAGCGTCTCTACACATTCTGCTTCTCATATTTATCGTCTTCGTCGTATCAGGTAAGATTAATGATTAACAAACCGTGTCTGTGTGGATCAGAACTTTAAAATCTCTACTCAGCACTGATATAATGACACTTCTGCTCACTATTGGGTTCATTTTACGCATTGGTTTGTTCATTGTTCTCCATTGTTTAGTACGTTTCGTTTATATGTATATATTTTTTATTTGACTATTTTGTTCATTTCAGAGGTTATTGTTACTTCTGGTATCATTTTTATCCGTTTTTGTTCATTGTGTTGCTTATTGTATTCTTTTTTTGGACATTTCTGTTCATTCAAAGGATGGGTTTGTTCATTTTTTGGCATTTTATGAATGGTTTGTTCATTTCATTCGTTCATTGTTGTTGTTTAGTTAATTTTCCCCAGTATTTCATTTATTTTAAGGATTATTTGCTTTTTTTTACAGATTGTACTGTTTATTTTTTCATTCTTTTAGTCTATTTTGACTAGCATTTTATTCCTTTTTGTTCCCTTTTTACATTTTGTTTGTTATTTGACTTAATTACTTACTTCATTTTATTGACAATGTTATGTTAATTTTTTATTAATTTTGGGGATTATTTTGGCCATTTAGCTACAGTTCTGCGCCTATAGTTTTGCTCATTGTAGAATGGGTTTGATATTTTCTCAATTATTTTTTAAATGGTTTGTTCATTTTTTTTTATGTTTTGTTCATTATTAAGGATTTTTGCTTATTTTTTTCCATTCTGTTGATTATTCTTTATATTTTGGAGTTTAATTGTGTTTATTTTGTGAATGCTATTGTTTATTTTCTTCATTTCTGTTCATTTTAAGGATTATTTGGTTCTTTTTTTTTGGGTCATTTTATGGAATCTTTGGTTGGTTTCATTTTATATTTTGTACATTGTTATTTTCCATGGCCATTGTGTACTTCATTTTTTTTACTGTCTTGTTCATTTACTTTATTATTCAGTTAGTTTTTCTTAATTTGGTTGCTTATTTTGTTCATTTTGGTTCATTTCTTTAATTTTTTTGGTCTTTTTGTAAGTCAATTTCTGTTCATTTTAAGGATTGTGTGGCTCTTGCTCTTTTCACAGTTTTTATTGTTTATTTTATTTTCCTGATTTATTGTGTACAGGGCATATTTTTCTCAAATTTGTTGCTAATTGTGTTCATTTTTGCTAATTTTCTTAATTATTTTGCTCATTTTAAAAATTGATTTCTCTTCTTTTAAAGGATTATGTGGTTCTTTTGTTTGTTGTTGATAATTTCTGTTCATATTTTGTTCATTTTTGTTCACTTCCATCAATATTTTGCTCTTTTTTTCTGACTTTCTGCTCATTTTCTTGAATATTTTTTATTCACTTTTGCTTATTTTGGTAAATTTTTCCCTCATTTCCTTGGTTGTATTACTCATTTTTGTCCCTTTTACAGATTTATGCAGAATAGGTGCATATTAATGAGGATCCACAGATGATCTTCTAAAAATGTTCCAACAAAATCTTTGGATACATTTATTGTCAAAGGCTGGGAAGATGTATGATGACCTGCTTTATTCTCCTAAGCAGAAAACAAGGAGACTCATTATTTCTCAAGTCAGTTCTGAACCCACATCAGTCAGCTGTTATTGTTATTTTAAAGGTATTTACAGGTAATACGATGGATTGCTGGAAGATTGAGTGTTGGAATAAATGTAAGCGAGCATCAAAAAATAAAGAAAACCCCTGTAGCCTCTTTATCTGCTCTATTTTTCAAACATGAGTTGTTTACACCCGCGAATCCCACACAGTCTGTCTGGTGCGTCATGTGTCAAATGATGAATAGGTTCTGTTAGAAACATATTTAATCATATATCTACGAAGAAAGAGGAAGAATGCGACGTAAAATACAATCGAGAGCTGGTCGAGGCTGCCCATGAGCCACTGTGTGTGAATGTGGCAGTGTTTACTCAGCTCAGGCCTCTTTGTCATCGAAGGAGGAGCCCGCCTTAGCTTTCAGAGCATTTAGTCACACTGACAGGGCCAGAAATGTTCACATGATAACAATATTGATAAAAGGTCAAAAGCTGCTTTTCCATCCTGAGTGCAAGGTGGAGAAATCTGTTATTAGTGGGTTTAACGCTTTCTCTGCCATCATTTTATGAAGACGTTGCCAGCCACCACTAGCATTTTTGATGATTTTTACTCATGTTTCAATATCCATAGAAAATGTTCCTTCATGAGTAGAGAGATGGTGCATATATTAAAAGAAAGAACAGACCTTCAGCATTTATTCTCAGATAAATATTTTATTCTAGATTCAATAGCTTTTTTATATTTATGCTTGAATATTGGCCATTTTTATTACAAAAAAAAACAGAAAATGCATTTTTGTCCATAGCAAACGTGTTGCATCCCCTCCTTCTGGTTTCTGTCAGAGCTCCTGCTTTGCTTGTTTTGTTTTGTTTTGTTTTTTTCGCCCTAGGACGGCATATTATTTCACAAGTTCATAGGTGCCCCCTGCATGGTAAAATGCATGGAAAATCATTTCATTGATGGGGAAGAGCTGTCTCGGAAATATCTAGTCAGTGATGAGGAAAGAGTTGAATAGTTACTGAAGTAACGGCAAGAAAAGATCCAAGAAGTAAAAAGATGGAAAAATATTTCAGAGACTGATTCTGACACAAGATACAAAAATGATATAAAAATGCAAAAATAAGAAAATGACACAATGTGAAAGACAAAAATGACAAAATTGCCAGTCTCTGTAGATCTTTGTATTGGCGTGTGACCAGTGAGTACGTATATACAGGTCCTTCTCAAAAAATTAGCATATTGTGATAAAGTTCATTATTTTCTGTAATGTACTGATAAACATTAG
>JAQQAE010009429.1:0-14614 GCA_029823295.1 Pseudamia nigra
GGGGGGGGCAAAGTTCAGGCACTGGAATCCGACGTCGTCTTTGTTTTTGCGGCGTTGTCGGACGGGTTTAGATAATTCTACGTCGCAGCTTTTTAATCCACGTGCATGGCTTGTGTGAGCTTATTTGAACGTGTCGTCATCTACAGGGAGAAAATAAGCAAGAGCTCATTCTGTGAAAAAGTATGTGCCCCTGCCCTGATTTCTGAACATTTCTCACACCGATTAAAAAATGTTAAATACTAGCCAGACGTAACCCCCTGAGGAAATACGAAACGTAGTTTTTTGAGAAGGATTTAATTTACTGGAGGAAACAAAAACGTCCAAACTTACCTGGCCCTGTGAAAAAGTCCTTGGGGGTGTGTGTAGATGTGATTAACCCTTTATCCGGCGTGGAACCTTTTATTTTTATAGGCTCTACGCTAAGTCCGGATACTCATACAGGGGGTCGTTTCCCTCCGTTCTCAGCCTGCATTACATTACAAATGTGGTATTTTTTTTTTAGGGGCTTATGGATTTGTCCTCAACCTAGAAAATGGTGCAGTGCCACCAGAAATTGTGGGGGCGCTCTAGCGCAGCACAGCTCATGGGGCAGAAGAATAGAAGAAGAACCGAACGCAACATAAACACCAGTCTGTGCCATAGACTGTATATATTAGTGTCATCTTGGAGCCAAAGACAGGATGCGACGTTGGTGCCAGTGGAGCGTAGGGAAAGCTAACACTAAGGTGACACTAGTTACCATAGCAACATGTAATCAAACTCCAGCATGGCAGTGATTTGTTGGATGATTTGCCATAATATCTTAATAACGGAGCAAAAAGTTAAAGATGGATCATCATGTTGCTTATTAAAGGATCCAAATAAAACGTTTGAGAACATGATGAACCGTGAAAAAAAATTACTCGCTTAGTATTTTCAGATAGAATCACATGTATCTGTGGGAAAAAAGCCTCTTGGTGCTGGACAAATGGTTCCCTAGTGGCCAAGCGGTGGAATTACAACTTAAAGTTACTTCCACACCGGCCTCACTGAACAGCGCCGGTCGTTGGCTCTTGGCTCCAATGCAAAAAATCAAAATGCAAATCAAGACTGGACTGGCCTTTTCAAAACCTGGACTTAAACTTGACTTAAACAAACCGCTGATGCTGAAAACCCTGGATCGTGACTAAATGAAGACGATTCTGCAAAGGAAATTGGATCAAAATTCCTGCAGTTATTACACACACTTGATTGCAGTTGTTGCCTCCAATGGTAAAACAACCAGGCATTAGGTTTACAGGGAGTTGATACTTTCTCACATGGCTTATTTGTCTTTAATGAAATGAATATTTAACAACTGCATTTGTATTTGCTCAGGTTCACTTTGTTTTGATCTGAAACATCTAGGTGCGGAAACAAGGAGGAATCAGAATGGGGTCAGATACTTTTGGCTACATTTTGCTCCACCTCAGTGAGGAGGAATTAAAAAGTTTAAATGAAAAATATACTTAACAATATAAGGCATTAAATACAAAAAAAAATCCACAAAATAAAATGAATCTGCAAAATGGATAAACTAAGCAACAAAATGAGGAAAAAAAATAAAATGAACAAAAAACTTAACAGAATAATAAACCAATCATACAATGTGAATAATAAAGTACGTCAGAAAATTAACATAATAAGTGAACCAAGCAAATTAAGCAAAAATGAAGAAAATAATCAAGTAAATTTGGAAAAATGAACAAAATAACCAACAATACTGAACAAAAGTCAACAAAATCATCAAGGAAATAAACAAAAATGGCCAAAAATCCCTGTTCAAAGTAGTTTTTATGACCTTCTCTTTTACTAAAGTACCTACAGTATGTTGATGAGTACTTCTACTTGAGTCATTCGAATGAGTACTTTTACTTGAGTACGGTTTCTCATTACTCTGCACATCGCTGACTGTGTCACAGTCCTTTTGATTGAATTTCACTTTAAAATCACCCATAAGTAACACAACAAATAATTACCTGTTGCCCGAATAAAGTACCAGTACAGTACAAGTACATATGCTAATTAATGACTAACAAGTATTTCCTCCTATAAAGCGTGACCATGCCATGATGTACTGTACACTGATCGCAAAGTGGGGAAAAAAGGAAAAACAAAACACCATTTACCTTGACGATTTATTTTCCAAAGTAACAATCGAGAGTGAAAACGGAGAAACATGTGACTTCACAGCTCCGTAGGGAACAATTTAATTTTTGAATTAAAATAAAATGAAAATGGCATCAGATAAGACAGTTTGAGTTTTTCTTGGTAAAAAAGATCTAACCTTAATAATAATAATAGTAATGTATATTTACTGATGCTTAGTTGACTGTAATGGGTGGATAAGTTGTAGCCCAGATATATTTGCATTTAAAACCCATTTGTTTATTACTTCTGGTTCATTCTGGTGCTTGATTTGTTCATTTTTGTTCATTTTGTTGCTTATTTCGTTAACTTCTGTTCGCTGAATTGGTTAATTTGTTCATTTTTTTGGTTATTTTATTCGTTGTGGTTCATTTTGTTGGCTAATGTGTTCATTTTTCTTCATTTTATTGCTTAGTTTGTTCATTTTCTCTTCGCTTCATAAATGTACAGTTTCCAGCTCTGCCTTTTTAAAAACTTGACCTTCATTTATGAAATAATCTTGTACTGAATTTACTAAAACTCTTTCTGCATCATTTTGTTCATTTTTGGTCACTTTGTCCAACTATTTTATTATTTTCTCTTAATTTAAGTGTATGTTATTCTCACTGTCCTCAAGGTTTTTTTGTGTATTTTCTGGATTATTTTGCTCTTTTTTTCCCCCTAATCTTCCCAAATGATGCTCCTGTGTGTGATTAGGAATAAAAGGAGTGACACTATCAGGAATCCTCATGTCGGGTCATCGGCCCCAAGGTGTTCTGGGAAGTCACACTGAGGCTCTAAAAAAAAAAAAAACCCAAATCACCCTCCATCGCTGCCATCCCTCACTCTCTCGCTTCCCCGTTCTCATCCGTTGCTTCATCCCATCCCTCCGTCCCTGGGGCTGCTTTCAGAACCTGCATCCCCATCCCGTCTTATCCGTGAATTTGGAATCCGCCCGGAGCGTCCTGATCCCTGCTGCTGGAACTGAGGACGGTCACGCTCTCAGATTAGGGATTTCGGATGCATCCCCGCTCAGGACAGCAGCTCAGCCTGCAGCCTGGGATTGTCGGTCTGTGTTTCTGCACACGTAGGTGCAGCTTTTCACCGTCCGTCCCCTCCAGTGTTTGGAACGTGCGTTTGTTTCCCGCTTTACCACAGTTAAAGTCCTTTTTTTCCTAAATTTGGATGCAAGTTTTGGATCACTGAATCCCCCTTCTTTGCCTCAGCAAACATTACTTTGTAATTATTTTCTCTGTTTTCTTTCTTTCCATGCTTCTTTGGTTCATTTGGTGGATTATTCTCTTCATTCTGCAACTTATTTTGTTCATTTTTGACCATCTTAGTGTCTGTTTCCTTTTTCATAATCAGTTTGGTTTAATTTATAAATAGTTTTGCCATTTTTTTGGTCATTTTGTCGCTAATTTGTTAATGTTTATGTGTATTTTGTGCGTTTTTGCACATTTTGTTGCTTATTTTGTTCTATGTTTGGCCTTAATTTGTGAAGTGATAATGTATTTTGACTGGCACTCTAGAAATATAACTGTATTAAATTGATTGAAATTTATTTTTTAAATTATGTTGTTAATTTTTGACTATTTTATTGTCTGTTTCCTTTTTCATTTTCTGTTTGGTTTAATTTATAAATAGTTTTGCCATTTTTTGGTTCATCTTAGGTCTAATGTGTTCATTTTGTTGCTTATTTGTTGATGTTTATGTGTATTTTGTGCATTTTTGCACATTTTGTTGCTTATTTTGTTCTATTTTTGGCCTTCATTTGTGAAGTAATAATGTATTTTGACTGGTAGACTAGAAATTTAACCATATTAAATTGATCGAAATGTATTTTTGTAAATTATTTTGTTCATTTTTGCAATTTTTTTGCTTATTTTATTCATTTCGTTGGATATTTTGTTAATTTTTATTGCTTGATTTGTTCATTTTCTTATTTATTTTATTTTTTTATGTATTTTTAATTAAATTGTGAATCTTGTGTCACTGTTTTCTCTTTTCTTGATTATTATTGATTATTTTTGTTAATTTCTGTTTATGTCATAATTACATTGTTTATTTTTGTGTTTATTTTCTTGATTATTTTGTCATTTTTTTGCTTATTAATTCATGGTTGGACTTTTTTTTTGAAGTCGCTTTGTTCATTTTTGCTAATTTTCTCATTTATTTTGTTCATTTTTAATTTGTTCACAGTTATTTTGTTTATTATTTTGTCCATTCAAGCTCATTTTGGTCATTTTTTAAATTAATTTATCCTCATCGTCTTATTCATTTTTTCTGTTCATTCTTGCATATTTTGCTGCTTATTGGTCAATGGTTGTTTAAGTTTATGAACTATTTTGTTCGTTTTTGTTCATTTTGTTGCTTATATTTAGATTTTTTTTTTTAGCATGATTTTTTTTTTCTCATTTTGTTCAATATTATGTTTGTTTGCGCTTTTTCGCTGGCCGTGTCATTTCCTTTTGTCGTGGTTGCTCATCTTTTTATTGTGATTTTGTTAAATCTATTTCCCCTTTGTAGCCTTAAGCAGAAGAGGCACAGTTCAGTTCATGACGTGTTTACGGAAACAACTAAAATCAGACTAAAAATGACCCCGCGTTCAAATAAAACCTGGGTTCCACGTGAACACGCTGTGTTTTGGCGTTTTCCTTGGCGCTCATTAATACACTTGTCTTTTCTGTGTTCAGGCGCGTCGACGCTGCACGTCGGTAAACAAAAAAACTGCAGTCTCCTGACCCCGTAAAACACAGATGCAATTTTAAAAGTGAGAGAAAAAGAAGCAGAAACGAAGAGGAGGGTGTGTTTGGCAGGTGGAGTGAGGAGGAGGAGGAGGAGGAGGTGGTGGTGGTGGGGGGAAAAGAGATAACACAAAGAGTTCAGAATTTGGTTTCTCCCACAACAGATTTTCAGCTCTTAATACTCCCAGCACTTTTGACAAGGGTGGAAGAGGAGGAACAGGTGGTGATGAAGATGATGACAGGAAACTGTATGTCTGTTTTGTTCTAATCCTACATTAAAATAAACTGTTCTGTTTCATAGTCATGTAAATGTTAAAAAAATTTTTTGTCTTCACCCAGTGAGATTATTCAGGCAGACATGGAGAGTTGGCAGAGCTCAGGGCAGTGGGGCTTCTCGTGTTATTCCTGTTCCAAGATGTCAATATCAGGTTGGTTCTATTTTAATTTACTTGTGTTGTTATATGTTCTCACAGGCCTAGTGCTCACGTAGTGGTTGTTTTACTTTTACAGGATTCACTGATCTTTCACCAGAAGAGCTTAGGCTGGAGTATTACACCACGAGTGCTTCAGGGGATCTGCAGAGCTATGTATGCCTTCTTGTTTTTAAGCTATAAGCAGAGATAATGTACTACAGTACTTTTAATTCGCTGACTGATTTACTCTGGATTCTTTGCATTATGAAGCAGTTTCCTGCTAGTATAAAATGTTTTTTTAGTTTGTTGAGAGATGTCTGAGAGCGCCTGTGGAATCACAGGTTACAGCCAACCCAGCCGCAGACAACTCTATTCACTGGCTGAGCCAGAGGTCGGCTTGGGGGGCTCCATCCGTTCGTCCGTCCAAAGCCCCACATCTTTTTGAGTGAAACATTTTAATGGAGTTTTTAATATTTGTCAAAGTGATTAAAAACCCAACCACGTACAGTCTGTATCCTCAAAAGCTCATTGTTTAAGTAGCACACACTCATAACACCCCTGCAATAATGGTTTGCTGTGATCAGAGCACGGAGCCACTCTGGCTGTAGAGTGTATGTGGTACACGCAGAGAGGCATGCCCCTGGAACCCCCAAACAAATGCACGTCACTGGCGCACAGTGACGCATTCGGCGTCATGCTTACTCCGCATTAAGGCAGTGCAGGCTACTTTTTTTTCATCAGGCTACTCAAATGAACTGGGACAACTCTGACATACCATAACTCACACAGATGGTGCTTTTTCTTCTTGCAGATAATACCATTGAATTGCCTGAACACACCTTTTTGTTTTTTTGGTATTTTAAGCAATGTACATTAATATTTAAAACATCCCAATGGTGAAAGAACATATATGGAATAGAAAACAAAAAAAGAGATAAACAACCCAGAACATGTGTTGTGTTTTCGATTGTCCGAAGTAGCCACATACAGCTTTGATGGCAGCTCTGCACACTCATAGTATTCTCTCATCACATTCACAAGGAAGTCACCTAGAACAGTCTTCAGTTTACAGGTGTGCCCTTTCAAGAGTTAATCTGTGCCATTTCTTGCTTTCTTAATGTGCTTTTGACCATCGGTTGTTTTGTGCAAAGACAACAGCTACATCAGTGCCACTGCAACTACTCTACAAATTCATATTACAGCAAGAAACTGTGAAGTTAAGAGAATAGACAGGTTTGTGAGGGTGGCAATTTAAACTGGCCAAGTCATTTCATTGTCAGTATTTATCGCATCAATGTTGGAAATCGCTATAATGTCAGATATCTCGGAAAGATGATGCAGGACAATATAATACGTAAATATTACAATGATTGGGGACCTGTAAATCCCATGACCAAACAACCCCCACAACACAGCACATGGACCCCCCCCCCCCAGAAGAATGTTTCCTTGTCTGTTTGTTTTTTGGTAAAATTGCATTGTATTTGTATTGAAACCACAAATTGCCTGTCTCTGTTTAGGTTAACGGTGTCAATCAGTTGTTAAACCAGTGGAGAAGCAGAGTCCAGGAACTGAAGGTCATGAATGCATCCACCCGTGCAGCTTTGGTGAGACTCAGTCGCTGTAGCTCTACTCTCTTAATGGGTTCATTATCATTTTTAATGGTGACTGATATTTCCTGTCTTTGCAGCTGAGCGAGTTAAATAGTCTAACTCCTCAGGGATCTTCAGGTGGTTTTGGTTCAACAACAGGTGCTGGATTTGGAGCATCATTTGGTTTTGGAAACAAAGGTGAGGATGAACTTTTGATATTAGCTGATTGAATGCACTGTCAGTAGGTTGTAAGGTCATGGATATGGAATTGAAGGCGCCTGCTCCACCTGCCAGAAGGGGCAGTAGGTGTTGAAAGGAGGTAGCTGGGGCAGTTATAGCACTACAGCAAAACCCAAGACTTCCATGCAGGACACTGGAGCCTTCTCTGTTTTATGCTTTGTGTTTTTTGTGCCATCTGTGACTATTCCTATCTCACCCAATCCCTTTTCCCCCCTAACCATGTAGATTTATATCTGAACTTCATAAAATTGTAGCCATGGCCATTGTCTCGCCAGCTTTTTGTCAAATGTGAGTAGACAAGTGCCTTCTGTACCTGCTAGTAGGTGCAGCAGGCACCTATTATTCCACACTTGTGAGGTCAGCACCCACCGAAAACCGCTATTCAGTTGACTAAACATCTGAAGCAGATGCTACTTCTTAGTGTAAGGCATTGTCCTTGCCATATGCACATACTCAACAGTCACATGCAATATCAAATAAATAACTCATATGATCAACTCAAATTTGTTTTTTTTACTGCATGGTTCAAAAGAAAACTCACGTAGTTTGTATTTTCAATGATTGCTATACCATCATTTCACTTAAGAGCTCTTAGTTATCAGTGAATGAAATGCAGGATCTACATATGCAGCAAACAGGGTGTCCACAGCTCCTAAAAATTCTTCAGATTTCTTAAAAGTCATTAAAAAGTCTTGAATTGAAATTCGTCAGGTTTCAGGCACCACAGGAATTTGACATAATGTCCAAATTAGTTTGGAAAATATAGATTTGTTCATTTTGTAGCATGTTTAGTTCAGGTTTTGGTCCAATTTGCATTATTTGTCATATCTCTTTTTGTACCAGTATTGTTTATGACTGTTAATTTTTCTGTATTTTCTCAATTACGTATATTGTTTTTTTGGCCAATTGTTGTTCATTTTGCCAATTTGTTTAAGAGAGACCTGTGTTCATTCCTCTCATTTAAAGAGTAATACAGTACACACAAATAATTAGTGAATTCTTTACGGTAAAACATGGAGATCAGGGTTTTTCTAAACTGGTGAGCGGGGGTGCTGTTGGCATGTGTCCCCTCACTGAAATACACTTGCTACTAGTAACCATAAAAATGCTACTTGCACAACATGCAATGTTTCCAAAAACAATCTTTTCCCTGTAAAAATATCATAGCAACACCTCATGACAATGTGTCTGATAATCAAAAACAGTGTAATTATTCCAAAAATATTCCAGTCATAGTAGATAGACCGTCCAACGATTCACAAACAATCCAAATTTGCATTTTTCCAGTCGCAGTGCCACGATGTTTACCCCTAGCTGCGGCTGTTCTCACAAGATTTTGCAACATTCCGCTCTGGTGAGATTCTCGGCTCCCTCACCCTGGTTGAATGCCCTCATAGTATATTTTTCCACAACCACCCCTGGAGATACTATGGATTACCAGTACAAAACCTACAAAGGTCTTAAACAACATCCAATGTGTCTTATACATGTAGACACCCTGACAAACAACCAGTCCTATCATAATAACTGTCACAAAAAATGATTGATGATGATCCATGTAGAGTAATATTGCTGTATTAATTCTCAGTCATTTTGATGTCTCATGCAGATTTTGGGGCTGCGGCACCTGTCCAGGTCAGCAATTTTAGCTTTGCTGCTCCAAGTAGTGGATTTGGTTCCTCAGCAGCACCAGCATTTGGTTTTGTCAGTCCCTCAGCAGCTTCACAGCCACCTCCCTCTGGGTTTGGTTCGGCTGCTTCTAACTCAGCTTCTGGATTCTCTTTTGCTGCCTCCACAACAAGCAAACCGGCAACTGCTTCAGGATTTGGCTCTGCCTCTGGGTTCAGCTTCTCCTCAACAACGAGCGCCGGAGGAGGATTTGGAAGCGGGTTTGGGACTGAAGCACCTGCCCCATCGGGGGGCAGCAGTGTATCTGGACAGACGAGCGGAGGGTTTGGGACGACTCCTGCGGCACCTTCCAGCGGGACGTCGGACAATCTGTTTTCCACCGAAAGCAACCTGACTCCAGAGGAGCTGAGTCAGTTTAAGGCAAAGAGGTTCACGTTGGGTCAGATTCCTTTGAAGCCTCCTCCTGCTGATCTGTTGGTTGTGTAATTTTAGAAAGTCTTAATGCCACTACAGAGAAATAACTAATGAAATGTGTTGTTTTTTTCCTATAATTTAAATTTCACATTTTTTAAATAGAGTCGTATTTCTACAAAAGTCTCACTTTGCTTCCATGTGTGGAATCTGTTTCATTTATAAACAGTGATTTGGTCATAGTAGTGCAATGTTTGGGTTCCTAAATGTAACCCGCATGATGTAATGCCTTTTTATTATACTGGTAGCTCAGAAATTACTGACAATTCTCCCAAATAAAAATATTGCCCTTTTTATATAAAATTATAACTGCTCAAAATAAAAAATGCAGTGTTTTCAGACAATCTTAACTTCAGCCAGGTTTTATATTCTACTGCCACTTTTTTTCATGGCTGGCACAAAGTAAAGCAGTAGTGGAAGAGGTAGAACAGCTGGATGATTGGTGGCTTGAACCCATCATTATTATTATCATAAAGATGAAAACATCTAGGATTATTGAGAATGATCTATACCCTCGCTTAAAAAACTATTACAAAACTTTTGCTGGCGGTTACAGCCTCCAAGTGATTTCTACACTTGTACTTCATTTTCTGTAGAGTGATGTGAAAAAGTATTTGCCCCTTCCGCATTTGATTTTTTTCTTTGCATATTTGTCTTAAATGTTTCTAATCATCAAATATTAATTGTAAACAAAGATAACCTGAGTACACACAATATGCACTTTGTAGATGATTTCATATATTAAGGGGAATAAATTATCCAAACCTCCCCAGCCCTGTGTGAAAAAGTATTGGTGCCAACAGCAGAACATTGTAGGGGATTTTTAGGGGCGCTACCAACATGTTTATCTGTGTTTTTCATTCCACAAATGTGCAATCCTTACGAGTTGTACCTTGTAGAGGTGACTAATTAGGCTTTACACTGATATAAAATGCACTTCCAATTGGTATAATTAAGGGTGATAAATAATTGATCCAAATAATGTTTCCACACTTTTTTAAAATTTGTATTTAGGTTTTAAACTGATTAAGGATTTTGATATAGTAAAATTGGTATGGATAGGAATATTGTTGCTGAATAAAATAAATAAAAACTTGCTGACCAACTCAACCCCAGTGTTTGTAATGACACATCTCAGCCAGCAGGGGGTGTCAGAATATAATCTCAAAGAGCCTTCACACACTTATGGATGAACCATCTCTTTCTCTGATTTTTCTAAATTACCACTTTATCAAGGGCAGATTAGGTATTGTCCTCTTGAATGTCATGTATTCATGCAAATCATCATGCAATTGGGACACAAAATTGAAAATAACAGTCCTAGGTATAAAATTAATCTGTCCTCAGCCCCACGTATGCAGACACAAAGTAAGATGTTGAGCACTTGGTGGGATCAAGTGAAATGTAATACAGTGATAGAGAGACAGCAGTAAGCTTTGCTGTGGCTACACTGATTACAACTCTGCTGATGGGGACATTTTCAGCTGACAGGGACTTTGTGAGATTGGTAAGAGGTGAAACTGAGCTGGGGCAGCTTCTTGTTGGAGTGTGACTGCACGTACGTCAGCTCATCCTGAGTCTGTAATATACTGGCTGGTCAAAAGCATTACACATACAGAGATTAAAAATATGCATAGTATAAATAGTACTGTTGCATTAGGTGTCAGCATAGTAATTTTCTCTCCTGCTTCTTATTCTGTCAGCAGAACCATCCCACCCATCCACCCCCAGCCAGCGGATAATACATAAATAATTCATCAGATTAATGGAGTCATGAAAAGCTGTTTGCATGCTGATTCCAGTGAAAGATGTTTAAAATTGCAATTCAGTGATTCTTAAACACATCAAAACTGAGGAACATGAACTTTTATTTTTCCAGCAGCAAATAAACAGTTAATCACTTACTGCTACAGCATCACATTTGTGGACTGCTTGTTTTAAAGTGTGCATGAGCTGCAAAGAAAGCAACATGGAAGAAACATGAATCTTCTTTGACTTACACTGAGAAGTAGTGTTTGCCCCCTTCCTTATTTCTTACCTTTTGTGTATTTGTCACACTTAAATGTTTCAGATCATCAAACACATTTCAAACAAACAACACAAGTAAACCCAAAGTTTTTAAATTAAGGTTTTTATTTTTAAGGGGGAAAAAATCCAAACCTCCACGGCCCTGTGTGAAAATATGCACCACGGTGAAAGCCATTATCCACAAACGGCAAAAACATGGAACAGTGGTGAACCTTCCCAGGAGTGGCCGGCCCACCATAATTACCCCAAGAGGTCATGAAAGACCCCACAACAACATCCAAAGAACTGTAGGCCTTTACCAAAAGGAAGAGACTGGGTGAAAATGTCCTGCATGGCAGAGTTTCAAGATGAAAACCACTGCTGACCAAAAAGAACATAAAGGCTTTTTTCAGTTTTGACAGAAAACATCTTAATGATCCCCAACACTTTTGGGAAAATACTCTCTGGACTGACAAGATGACAGTTGAACTTTTTGGAAGGTGTGTGTCCTGTTACATCTGGCGGAAAAGTAACACAGCATTTCAGAAAAGGAACATCATACCAGTGGTAGAATATGGTGGTGGTAGTGTGATGGTGAGGGGCTGTTTTGCTGCTCCAGGACCTGGAAGATGTGCTGTGGTAAATGGAACCACAAATTCTGTTGTCTACTAAAAAATCCTAAAGGAGAATGTCGGGCCATCTGTTCATGACGTCAGTCTGAAGCACGCTTGGGTTCTGCAGCAGGACAATGATCCAAAACACACCAGCAAGTCCACCTCTGAATGGCTTAAGAAAAACAAATAAAGACTTTGGAGTGACCTAGTCAAAGTCCTGACCTGAATCCCATTGAGATGCTGTGGCATGACCTTAAAAATGTGGTTCATGCTCTAAAACCCTCCAATGTGACTGAAATACAACAAAAATTCTGCAAAGATGAGTGGGACAAAATTCCTCCACACCGCTGGAAAAGACTCATTGCCAGTTATCACAAGCACTTGATTGCAGTTGTTGCTGCTAAAAGTGGACCAACCAGTTATTAGGTTTAGGGGGCACACACTTTACATGTATCACAAAAACAATGAAATGACAAAATACATGCCCAACGCATCAATTACAGTTGCTAAGAAATAATAAGAACAGTTTGCAGTTAATGTAAATGCCTGAATTTGTATATGATGGACGTGTTCAGATGAGAAAACATTTTAATGTTAGCTTACACATTATCTATTGTGTCATGTAACAGTATCAGAGTAATGTCAGCTAGTCATATTTGTTGAAACTGTCACTATTTTCTGATAATATCACCTACAACCTGTAATATGATTTTCAAAATATGATATGATCATATGATTTTTCCTGGAGTGAGAACACTTTAACGGACATCCATGCATCGAGCATGTCAATAGCACGCTCCCTCATGACTATTGACATCTGTAAGGCTGTGATTTGTGACAAATGAATTAAATGAATTTGTGTGTTTACGTTTTTGTGTGGCATTTTATTGTCCACAGTGGAAGGATTGCCTGTGTACTGGTCACGATGACTGGACATCACGCTGCCATGCTCCACGCAGCTCACGGGTGGACGAACTCAATCACTGAGTGATCTCTGTGGGAGTGGTCAACTGGATTTGAGGCACCAGATTTGAGCAAAAGAAATCATTCAATATAGTAATCCATATATATTGACATATTTCATATAAGATTATTTTTAACTAATTGTTTCTAGTTTGTGCATTTATACTTTGGTTGAATGTAAATTTAAAGCTTTGAATTTTACTGCCTCACTAATGCACTTTAGCTTGACTGTGATTGGACAATGACAAATCACAAAAATTCAAAAGACCTTGTATTTCTTGTTGTTTACCTTCCTGTGATGATTTCTCCAGACTGGTAGTACTGAACAAATTCCTATTTCTACAGCATTAATGTTACAAGACAGATTTGATATAAACCTCAAAACCCAATAAAGATGGACTTTGGGAACTTTAATGTGGCTTAAATTTACATTGTCAGTTTTATTGTTACGTTTAAGATGTAAAATGTATTCAAATGTAAAGCACTTACATCGCTTATTACATTTTAAGCAGCGTAGCTGGTAATCTATTACATAGGAGTAGCCTTCCCATCATATTGGGGTATGAATGCTCCAAATGCAGCAGCATGTATCAGGTATAGTGTATATTGAGTGGAAGTAGCTCTGGTTCATGTGCCACACTTGTGTGCAGTGACACAGGGCTGCAAACTGCTGCTGTGTTTATATGTCAGACCTCTGACTTGATCAAACTGTTGAATAATTACTTCTCCCTGCAACGATTAAAATGCCTCCTTCCCGTCTGATTCCTGCAAGTCAGCGATTTGGTTGTAATGAAATACAGTGCTTTGTTTTGCTCACTGCTATTTTGTAGATACTGAAGTTGTTCAATCATCTGAAAATAGCAACAGATGCTCTTACCACCACTTGAATCCAAGCTCTGTACAGAATGCCAATGAGCTGATTCAGATTCAGTGCTGGTATTAATGTTCAATGGGGGCTGATTCTTTTCGGCTCTGATACTGTTGCAGCAGCGAACAGGGCTTAGTAATTGGAACAATGAATCCCGTGGTGGAATTGATTATGTTGTGCCATGGTGGTTCGCCTTTGGGAAGCAGGACATTGATCCAAGGCTTCTGATTTATGCCTATTTGAGTGGCTTGTGTAAGGGTGACTGAGTGACACATATTTCACCTGCAAAGCCTGGTCCATGTGCCAGAGAGGTTTATGGGTTCACATAAGGATCACTGCATCAAGATCTCCTGATACACTGATCATAATAAAATGGTAGAAAGCAGAGGTGCGGAGTTCAGGGTGTTTTGTGGGGGGCACATACCTCAACTTCTTAATGTGCTTTAGACCATTAGTTGTGTTGTGCAGAGGAAGGGTGGGTACAGAGTCAACAGCCCTACTAGTGTCACTACAGCTATAGTACAAATCCATATTATGGCAACAAACAGTCAGTTATGTAAAAAGAATAAACAGTGCAGCATTACTTTAGGAAAGGATAAGCAGCCAATCTGACAAGTGTCACAAAATTTCAATGTGTCCCTATAAAATGATGATGTTGGAGGCTGGTCATGCTTTTTCAGACTGAATGGCCTTCATTTAGTTGATTTAGTGCTTATTTTGCTCACTTTCATTGAATGTGTAATGCTCATTTTTATACATGTTGTTGTCTTTTTACAACTTTTTCCACCTGTTACAGCCCCTGGGCTGTAAGGCTTCTCTCCTTCTTTCTGTGTGTGTATGTGGCAAAGCTTAACCACTTGTTTTATTTTGAAGAGGCTGGGCTGACTCATTTTCCCTCCACTTGCTTCCTGTGACCCCTGACCTC
>JAQQAE010009430.1:0-14612 GCA_029823295.1 Pseudamia nigra
TCTATTCTGGAGAAAAGAAGCATCACAGTGTTATTCCACATCCTCAGATATAAAGGGAAAAAACGTAATAACTTCTCGATAGCCTGGATCTCCACTGCCCTATACTACCTCCCCCCTCTGCCCGCCTACACCCCAGTCTCATCCGCCGTACACCCACTTCTCCTGCCTCAATCTTTGGTTTCAAAGGAAGCGAATCAGCCAGAAGGACAGAAGGTTATGCATTAGTACTGGTCATTGCTCAAAGAGCGAGCGTTATAAATAATAAAGGCTTGTGAAGGACACAAGGGCTGTGAGATGCATCTCTGGTTCACGCCACACAAGTCAAAGACAAGACTGTAATTTCTATTCCAAAAATGTGACCCTTGCAGCTTCAATTACATCTCAACAACACTAACCGTGTCCGTGCCAGGAGATGTGATGCCTCTTTGTTAGCTCTACATGAAAGGCTGACTGATATTGGTTATGCAGCGTATGCTATACAACATGTACGTTTTTGAAAATGATTTTCAAACTTAAGAAAGTATATAACTAGAATGAATACATAGTGACATCCAATTTATTTTCTGCACAGCTGTCTACCTACAAGACTTGTAATGCACTTTCCACTTTCTAGTGAAAGGAAAAATAATCTTGTTAAATTTGAATATATACAAACAATGTAGCAAATTACATTATAAGTTATTTTGAAGCTCAGTGTATTGCTCAGTCACTTTCAAATATCAAAGCATCTGTAAAACCTGGTGACCTTTGCGGATGTTTTCATGGAAAACAAGAAGTCTGCCTTTTGCTCATCCCTCCTGCATGTCCTCAATGCCACACAGTCACTGTGTTGCTGTAGCCATGGGCACAGCAGGCCCATTAGCACATGTATTACACCTGCTTTATAGGCATGCATTAAGCTTGTTTTCAAGTTTGCGCAGACAACTGAAATCCCCATAATGAGATCCACCTCCTGGGGAGAGACTTGTTCCCCCTCGGTCTCCTTTATCCCCTCTTATTTACTCAGCGCGGCCCATTCAACACTGGGTTTGTGCCACTTTATTACTTAACCTCAGCACATAACATTATGAGGCTCTTTGCATCAGCAAGCAGCCTATCCCACCATGCATCCTGCTCACTAAGCTGATTACACAAAAATAATAAGAACTCGTGCCTGCAGCAGCGTGTGCGTGTCTGTTTGTGTGTCTGCATGCAAAGAGAATTCTGAACCAAAGACAGTTGCAGGGACAAAATATATACCAATAATAAAGTATAAATTCATATCTCATTTTAAATTGTTATAGAATAAATTAATATACGTCAATACTTTAACATGCAAATAATTTCTAATGATTTCTGTCATTACGATTTCAATATTGTACACACTCTGCGTATATTGCATTATGGGGCAATAATCCTTATAAGTATGTTAATTTAGTAACAAAACTGAAGCATCTTCAATATGCTTTTTTTTTTTTTTAAACTTTTTGTATTTTTAAGAATGAGGTGTAAAATACAAACCCAGCTTGGACATAACACAGTGCTAACATATGTATATGATACACATCCAGATATCCAATGAAATATCTGACTGCTGATGAGCTACATTTTATCTGCGTTAATAAGACTTTCAGCACTACTTTCTAAAATCAGCCTGACCTGAGCTGACCTGTGGGACATTTAATTCAATAACCTGGCCCATATTTTATGTATATACACATGGGAAACATGAATGCAAGCTGCAGCGTTACAGCAGAAGTGACATTCCAAGTGGACTTTCTGTTCTGAGTGACCCCCAAAACCAGGAATCAATGAGAGTTTCAGTCTGCTCTTTTGGGGAGGGGGGTCTCTAGGTGACCTTTGAGAAAATGTTCCACCATTTTGGCAGAATCCGTATAAGTGCAGACCATTTCATGTAGACAGTAAGTGTATGAAATGAGTGCTCCTGTCGTTCCAGCCTGGCTCTCTTTGACAGCATGATGATAGAAGCGTCACATCCTTGGGAGAGTAAATGCAAACTGACAAGAGATGAGCCTTTGGTTGCTGAATATAATACCGAATTGTGCTCTGAGTGTCTTATTATCTTGTCTGTTGATGTCTGAAAGGGGGAGATTTGCTTGAGAAGAGAAGACAGAAACTGTACGCATCCAACACCATCATGGTCTTTGAAAAAAAAATTGCTTGCCCTACTAACCACAGCTTTCCCACCTAATGTCCACTTCTACTTGGAATAAATACAAGGCGGCAGGATGTTTGTGGTGCCTCGTAGCCCCTGTTAGCTGAAGTGGAAGACTATTTGCACAGGCAAGCTTTTAGAAGGAGAACGACCCTTTCACCACTGCAGTAATGTGGTGGGTGTAGAAGGTGGACAATTTACTGTAGACAAACATGACCGCTACTGTTATTGCCTCCCAGTGACTTCTTCGCACACTGACACAAACTCTTACATACAGTATTAGGGCACTCAGACTATAGTCATGCATCAACTTGCAGGCCAGTGTCAACGCTTTCTAAAATGACAGTGAAAGTTTGAGGATTCAAAACAGGGCAATAGAATATATTTATGCCATGCAACCAGAAAACAGAGAGTGTAAATACCGGAAAAACTGTCAAACAGACCTGTATGTACTTTCAGTACTGTACTGCCATCAAAGTTTCATTATGGATTAAAGATCCACAGTGTAATTTTGTTATGTACTGCAAACACTGATACTAAACTACATAAATATGTCTTGTCTGGACAACAGATATAGTAGTCATCAGGAGTATGCATCTTCTTTCTTTCAGACTATTCACCCATGCTATTTTCTGTGCATGCAATAATCCCACTGGTATGTGTGCAACTGTCAGTCATGAAATTGGAGCAGTCTATCAGAAAGACTTTGCAAAATAACAGAAGAAAAAATGAACCGACTTCTCATATTTTAATCCTGGGAAACTGAGGAATCCAAAGTATTCCTAACTTTTTCGCTACAGTACAAATAGAGAGGGAAAAAAATCACACTGGGGTTCACCACATTAAGAGAAGCAGCGAATAATGTAAAGCCTGGTTTATGGACTGGACACAGGTTTGGTCACATGTCAGTGGTGTTTGTGTTGATAATAGGATCGTGAGAATTTAAACTTTTGTGACTAAAATCAGAGGCAGCACAAACAAAAGCCAATGTTACTCAAAGACAATGTAAAATCAAAGACCAAAAACCACACTTGTCCATCTTCCCTGAACTTTTCATAGACATAAAAAAAAGTCAGAATAACTGCAGGAAATGGGCACATCTCCAAAATGTCAACTGTTACAAAGTGAGGACAGAGCTTTCAACTTCAGGCCACATTTGATTCTCTGAACTGCTTTCAAAATGCTCTCAATATGGAAAATTCATAACCTGCAGATAAATTAATTTTTAAAAATTCTTAATTTTTTCAGACAAACGTCACAAAAGATATCTAAACAAAGCCGGAAAATGTCTTCATCTGTTGGCAATGAAATCAAACAGGGTGAAAGTAGACTCTACTTCAGCTATTCTACTGCTTCGTTCCTTTCTTTCCTCCTCTGCTGGACACATCTATCTTCTCCTTGTTGGCCCATGCCTCTCTGTCTGACAGGTCATGTGGGCAGCGGTTCCAAAACCATCCGGCCGCTGGCACAGCCCCGGGCTCCGCCACCAGGCAGAGACACACTATTCTCCAAAAACTCACAAGTAACACCGCAGCGGATTCCACACGTCACACACTTCACAGAAGCATCTCCAAATGAAACATATCGAATACATACAAACACATAAAATAAACGTATAATTAAATAGTAAAGCATAAAAGTGTGCGTGCATTAAAGTATGATCAAAAAGAAGCAAAAAGTAGAAAGTGAGAAGCAGGAGAGGAGTCAGAGAGACACTGATCAGTTAAGAAGAAAGACTTTCGACTTGATGCTTATTAAACCAAATTGCAACGCTTTTGAGACAAATCCTGCAGTACACAGTCCTTGTTTAGAAGGCTCTAGCCTCAGGATATTCTTCAAATAAGGATTTAAAAGACAGCTGAACTCTCACTGATAAGGTTTGAAAGTAATATTTGGCTACCCCTCCTTAAAAGTCTTCTATATTTTGCTCATAAATATTTGTCAAACTCATCCTACAGTCACTTTACTACACTCCCTGACATCTGCACGACACACACACACACACACACACATATATATATATACTGTATATATATATATACACATATATATGTATACACACACACACATAGATCCATACATTCTAACATTACATTAGCAATTCACATTAAAATAGTGGAAACCATAAAAAACCCGATATTGCATTAATAAGTAAATGATTCTTCAAACAAGAGCACACGTGCAGATACACAAACAGAGCTCAACCTAACAGAGGGTCTAATGCAGTCACAATAGTTTCTATAATTATTAAAAATTCACACATCTACAGACATTAAGAAGAATTTCTGTCACTTAACTAATTGTACCCAAAAAAATTAGAAATGACATAATTAAATTTGTCAAACAGATAAAATTAGGTGACTTTCAGTAGAGTTTTTAATTTGTCAAAAATGTTGTTCTAAAATTCAAAAGATAAACAGAAGAAAAAAGATAACACTGCATGCTTAAAATGTTAATTTAGACTAAGAGAATTTTTTAAAAATGATGTTATACTATGATGCAAATGTGTACAATTCATATACCAAAGATGACTGTAAAAATGCCCTAAAAGGCTGCATTGTCTTTTTCATTACACCAACAATTATCAAGTTTACTTTTTGTATTTTAATGGCAGTAATTCTGTTTGTAGTAATTCATTTGATTATGCTTAATGATTCGTACCGAGCCCCACAGACTGAATTAATCAATGTGACTGAAACAGTCCATGCTACTAAAAAAGACACGCTCACAGAATAGTGTTGTGAGCTTTCAATTAACGAGATAACTGCAAAAATAATGAGGCGTGATTAAATAATAATTAGATGATTTTGAAGATCATTTGATCCTTATGAACTAAAAATATGAAAATTGATACGAGAAAAAGCACTTCATATAAATTCATTATGATGTCAAATTGAACTCCAAAGCTGACAATAAGTGCATTATTTGCTAAAGACAATTTAATTTAAATGACTTTGTCAACTGAATGCATTATTTGCTGTTAGTTCTACCAGTGCCTAAAATGACAAATATATCATCTGCTTAATTTGACATAAGATTATGATCATAAGGTGAAGGTAAAACATCCTCATGGGTCAGTTAAACTTTTAACTGTGGGTCTGTTGATCATTTTCATGCTCAAAAATATACAACAGTACTGAAGAAGCCTCAGATGTTTCAGGAAATCTTCTCATACACACGTTTAACAAAAATTTCTATTGTCTAAGCTAAGAATTTCCACTTTAAAAATGGAAGAAAAGAGATGAAATGACTTAATTTCCCCCCCTCCACACTCATTACAGTTAAACTTACTTTGTTGACTCTACTGACTCCTGTCCCATCACCCTTTGTGCATATCTAAACCCACCTCAGCGAAGGACACGAGATGGACGGAAGGCGAGTGGACCTACCGTACAGCTTGTTGGGAGTGCCCTCTCTGTCCGTGGCCTCAGAGGGCAGGAGCAGGGGCTCGTCATTCAGATCGCTGTCTGGGGTGGCCGCTTTGTCGTCCCCCCGGAGTTCTGCTGCGTTCATGTCGCTGCGCAGGGAGAGCAGCGGCTTGCTCAGCTGCCCTGTAATCATCGGATCCTGGAGGGAGCTGCGAGCCCAGGTGGGAAACAGGAGGAAGGGGGGACAAAAAAGAGAAAACACCCCTGGTTAGATGTGCTTCGGTGTCTCGCCCTCGCCGGCTCCTTCTCTATGTCTCTACTCCCGCTCTCTCTCTACCCAGCTTCTCATTTCTATGGCTCACTCATCACTCTCCCTCTCTCTCCTGCTCCCTCCCTCTCTAGCTCTCTCTTTTATCTGAGGCTGGTGCTACCCCGCTGATACTGCCGGCTGCTGCCTGGTGAAGAGCTGTTACGGATCGCGTGGCTTTACCATTATACCCTGCAGTCCTAAAACTATGATACATCCATCTCCAAGGGCTCATTACTACCTGACATGTGCCTCATTTCCAGCATATACTGAGCTGACAACATGCGCTACGACAAACACGAGCCAAATGAGTGAAATAAATCTTAAAAAGGAGATATAAGCAAAAAACACACACCAGCGATTACATCAATTTTCTCATAGTGGGGGGATTTGAAATTAGATCAAAGGTGACATGCTGAGGGTGATGCGACGTGGATTTAAGACCTGATTTAAACTAGAGATGAAGTCAGGTATGTTCCCAAATATCCCCCAACTTCTCATCTTGTTTTTGTCAGCTCTTAAAAATAAAAGTGAACATCATCTATGAGACATTTTAATATATTTATAACATATAAGGCAGAAAGAAAATGTTAAAAACTGTGTATTTCATAAAAGTGTCCATGTTACAACATACATTTTTTTTGCACATGCACAGGGCTCACTTCAGGTGTGAAGACTTGAATTCCAAAATTAGTCTCTTACAAACAATCGACCTGACTAGTTGCAAAGACTCAGCAGATTATTTTACTCGACTTTTGCAAAACACTCAAACTCCGTAAAAACTGTTCTTACCTCTGCAAAGCTCCAGACAGAAAGACAAGAAACGGGTTTGCAAGATGTCCAAATGGTGAAGTCAGTCAGACAGCGGTTAAAACATGCCACCAGAGAACAGCGAGCAGCTAGTACATGTTTGGTACTGAACCTGAAGGAGTGTCCTCAACTTCATGTATCTGAATGGCCACCGCTGACTCAAGCCTGAGGTAGCTTCCTCAGACAAGCACAGGAGATGTCACCTCCTCCCTCCCTCCCTCACACACACATACATACACACTCCCTCCTGCACTGACTCCCTCTGTCTCGTCCCCCTCGTGTCTCCTGACTGGAGAGCCCCTCAGACAGCGTTAACCCCACCTCAGGCTCTGAGAGCAGCAGGACCACAGCCCCTTTGCCTTATTTATGTTTATCAGTACCAACCTAAATATGTCTGAGCAGAGGACAGGTGACCATGCAAGCACTGAAAGGAAAAGGGCTTATCTCGCCCCCGTGCCCACTGCCCCACCTTCAACAGCTCTAGAGTGGCGGTCGATGACTGCCTGCCCACGGGGGCTTTTTTAATGTGCTCATCACTGGAAACAGCCCCCGTTGATATGACACATGATAATCTATGAAAATGTTAATCAATAGAGATAGTTTAAGCTGTTGTTAAAAACGTGAGCCGAATGGTCAATACTCATATCCCTGGTAACAATGTCACTTGTCATCAGCGCTTCATTTGGAGCGCACTTAAATGTGGCACAGTGCACATCAATGCACGTCTCTCCCCGTCAAGGTAAACACATTTTCCCCTCTGTCTGAGCCTGGCCACACTCTGCACGCACTGGGTCTACCCCCACCTCCTACCTCCTCTCTTTTGAGTTGCTTGATAGGTCCACTGGAGGGCAAAATTAATACCTAATTGAATCTTGCAGTCATCAAAATAATCAATAGTTTTTTATTATTTATTCTTCACAGTCTGTTGACTGTTTGAATGCTCAGAGGGACAGCGGAGAGCAAAGGCAGCCCTGAAATTTCTACCGTTTCACAATGTAATTTTCACTGGGGCATGAGAGTTTGCAAGACCTATAAAAAATGAGAGCAGTGTTTTTTGTTCGGAGGTTGAGGGGGAAAAAATAAAGGAAAAATGGGAATCTTTGCCCCAGCAGCTACGATGAAAAATAGAATAAACAAGCCACTGACACTTCAGAGAAGGGCAGGGTCCTTTCTGTCCATCCCTCCATCTTTTTCCCTTTCCCCTTTTCTCCTTATTTCATCATATCAGGAGTGTGGCGGTACCTCTCTAATGCTGGCATTTCTCTTCCTGACAGACTCCAAACAAGTGCTGGGAATGAGATCAGAGCTCTAATCTTCCTCTGGCCTCTGAGGCTCCAGGATAAGAGGGCAACACATCTCTCACCATCTTACACAGCTTGTTAATTACTTCATTTCAAAATCGCTAGCTTTGCCTATTTGCCATCATGCCACAAAACTGAACGTGTTTATTAATTTACGCTGAGGGAGAAATGTAATTACACATAATGGGATAACTGTAATCTTATTGGGAAAAAAAAGCCCTAATAAAAAGGGATATTAAAAAAAATTAACATAAGAAACTCAATTACTGATTCCAAGTGGCGGATTAGCTTCATTTTTTAAAGTAACCCTCACACCCCTGATTAAAACAACGACGTGTGCGTGCACGTGTGTGTGCGTGTGCTTTCGAGCGCCAGCAGCAGAAGCAGTAGACATGGGGGAGAAGGTTTGCCTCGTTTTTTTCTGCTCACTCAGTCTGGCCACAGCTAAGGAACAAGTTGCAAGAACAAGAAAAGGCACTTGATACCCTCCTCTGACCCCTAGCTGTCAAAAGCCCCCAGTGGCCACAGAATTAGCGGAGGGTAAAGACTCAAAATGTCATCAGATATCCATGCTAATAGCTACTGGTCTTACTGGTGCTGTCCCAGTTTGACAGACACCCGGTGAGAGGTTTCAGTGTGGGACCGGCAACTCCGCGCTGACACTCGAGGCTCCTGAGTAGAAAAAAAAAATCAATACAGATCATAATATTGTTTCATCTAATTCAGAACAATCTCCGCATTTCTCACAGCATTCATCATGAATTTCCCAAGGATGCAGCATTTTACAAAGGAACTGACATTACATCATGTGTCGTCTTCTATATCTTTGTGAAATAACAACAGGGTTCAATTTACAGTAGATGTGTTTTTAAAAAAGCTTTTACCACCGAACCAAATGGCCTTCTGACTAAATAATTCTATGTGGCATTCGTTTTTCTTCTTGAATGTAGAAAAGCATTCTGCAAAGTAATGAAAGGACAGAGATACTGTTTACAATATATCATACTCTATGTGGAATGAGAAGTCTCTATTAACTGCTGAGAAAAAGAAAATTACTATTTTCCCACTGTTCTTGTTCTAGGAATACAAAAAGGTTCCAATACCTGCCAATGGTGCTTTAGATTAATGTAAGGAATGTGACTCAAATAAAAAAATAAGCATTAAGCAATAAGCATAAGTTACCGTTAAAAACGTCAAGTATGCTGTACTTGTTACAGAGGAAAAACTTTGATTCCAGCTTTGTAGATCTGAATATTTTCCTGTTTCTTTGCTTCTCTACAAAAGTAAACATATTCTCCCACTATTCTGTTAGAGACCAAATAAAACATTTGACGACATCATCAACACTTCTACATCACATTTGGCATTTTATAGACATAACAACAAACTGATAAATAAGGAAAGTAACCATTAGATTTATAATTATGTGCATCTCTACAAAGATCTACGAGAAAACGCTCAGGGAGCGCAAACCTTGGCCAAGGGAGCTCAATTTCCTCTTCATACAACATAAAGTAAAGTTATGCAAATAGTCAGTTTTAAAGTGATTTTATTATTCGTTCAATAATTCCATCCATCCATCCATCCATTTTCTACCCCTTAATCATCGTTCAATAATTCTTCATGAAAAATAATATTTTCATAATGGTGGTTTATTTTGGCTGTAGCTCAGTAAATGTTGAAGATATGTCAAATCCATAGTCATATCACCGAATCAGCAGACTTTCAACTACAATTTGGTGTCAGTTTCATGTCTATAGCTTTATTTACTATCTTACTGTATGTAACTATTTTTTGATTGGCGCTATACAAATAAAGATTGATTGATTGATTGATTGATTGATTTTTCCTCAACCCCTGTAAGTATAAGCATTCTGGATCACCACATCCAAAATATCCATATCTGGATCAAACTTTGTGGTTTGATAGACTCTAGTATGGCGTTTCCCTATGTTTGTTAGTTACATATTTCTGGGTGTTATTTATGGCGTTACAAGGACAAAAATCTTCAGGGTCCAGACGATGATTCAGATCATTACCAGAATCTAATCAAAACTAGTCCGGAAAATTTCGTCCAAATCAACTCACAACTTTTCGGGTTATGTTGTGAACAAACAAACAGGTAAACAAAAAATACAATAACCTCCTTGCTGGAGGTAAATATAGAAACAAATACTTCTGCTTCTCCACAACAAAGTGTCAAGTGTTAACCCTTTCATGCATGGTGTTCACTACACTGGACAGGACCAATGTGACAGTTATAATAATGAAAAAATAAAGGCAAATAGTAAAACGAAATGCAATAAGACAGTGAGTGTTTTCACATAAAGTGAACAAAATATTCAGGAGAATTGAGCCACATACAGTAAAAAGCAAAAGTTACAACATGGTAAAATCAATAAAATGAAGCCAATTAAGAAAATGAATCAAACTAGAGGTAAAAAGAAGAAAAATGAACAAAAAATAAACAAACTGAGCAAAACTATCAAGAACCTGCGAAGAAAGCAACAAAAAAGAAGACAAATTAGCAAAAATAATAAAGTAAATGAGCTAAACTAGATGCAAAAAGAAGAAAAATGCAACAAAAAAAACCCCTAAACTTTCGAACTGTGTGGTCAAGTCATAATTTTTCTTATACATTATGAACTAGTAACTAAACTAAAATTGTGATTGTATTTCCCTAAACTGGCCTACAGTTGGTGGCTCAAAATAAGTGACACTGTTTGATAGACTGTTGTGAAGTACAACAAGGCTGAAAATGTCATAACCCCAGTTATTTTAATAATTCATGCATGACCGGGTTATGTATCGGTCGTGACTTAAACCAGGTTTCATTCAGCTGCTCATGTGGGAACAGTTTTTATTTTTTGGGTTCCTTTTTGCCACAGCAATGGACATCACACTAAATATGAAGTTTTACCCGCTGAAGCCATTTAGATCTGATTTTTATGTATTTTTCTGTGCACGTTTTCTCTATCCTTACTAACAGTCCCACAAAAACAATTTTAGCATTATGTTGATTTATTTTTATGCACGTGTACTGTCACTATATATGAAAATAAGACAATAAACCCAAAGTGGCCTAAGAGTTTTGCACAGTACTACATAGTTGCCCTACTGGATAAATATTTCCCGACCTCCTTGTCTAATGTGGTGCATGATGATTTGTCTCCCCCTTAGGGTTAATAACTATATTGTTCCCCTCTTACAGAATCAAGAAGATTTTTGTGCATCACTAACAATTTCACCTAAACTGATCCACACATGCAGAACTGCTGTGCTTGTTTGTGATTTACTCCTGGAAAAAAAATAAGCATGTTTTCATGACGCTATGTGTAAAATTAAGGAAAAGTAAGTCTATGACCGTGTAGTTTGTTTTTTTTTTTCTTCTCTTTTCAGTAGCAGGCTGTCGGTGCAGAGCTGAGGTGATTCTTCGTTGCTCATTAATATGATCAACAGTTATCCCTCTCCACTCCTCTAAAGCTAAAATGTTCCCAGTGGATGGTTGGCGGGTCAGTGAGGGCTGAGGGCTATCAAAGCAGTGTATTAAAAGGAGCTCTTTGAAGCTTGTAAACCATGGTGCCCAGCAGGTCCACAACAGAAAGAGGCCTCTGATTGGTCAGGTGTGTGTGTTTTTTGCCAGATCGATCCACAGCGCTGACATTCTAGAGCATCAAAGCTTTCAGCACACTAATCTGACTCCTCCTATGAGGGCAAGGGTTGTTTTTATTATTTTCCTTTTTTTTGATGAAATGCTTTGGGGCTCTGGCATGCTGATGATATAAAATAGGGTGAACCATGTGTTTTTAGGTTTAAAGGGAACGAAAGCATATTGAAATCAAGCTCGCACACTGTATTTATCAGGCAATAAATAATGCAAAACTATAGAGAGATGGCAAGAGCAACAGAGAATCACAGGGCCATCAATTGGGCATAGCAGGGCAGCAGACGAGTGACACTGTGGAGATTCACACACGGCTGCTCCTCAAAGTCAGTTTCCCCTCACACTGTCTCCAGAGACCTGTGCCACATACACACTCATGAAAGGTGTGAAAATCTGATTTCCCAAAAAGGATCGGTAATTCTCTGCGAGGGTGGAAGCCACAATCAATAAATCATTGCTAAGTAGATTGTAAAGAAAAAAAAAATTATTCCCCTTTGGTATCAGTGCATTAGGATTCTCTGGAGGATGGATGAGGCTAGATGGGGGTGTGAGACAATCTCAATAAAGAAGAGGCAAATCATACCTCTGGCATTCATCTGGACTGTGGTGAGCGGCTGTCAGCACGGTGAAGGAAGACCAGCGCAGGCGACTAATAACCAAGGGATTCATTTGGCCAAGTCCAGGAATGTCTGAAAACATGCAAAACGAGGACTGTAAATGGCATATCAAGCATAAAATACAGACAAATGTCAATGTGACAGGCAAGTAAAAGTACTGTTACTTTATAATAATATTGACTCAAGTACACATACTCATAAACATAAGTGCTTAGTAATAGCATCATAAAAACTACTCAAGTAGAGAGTAAAGTTCATAACATTGGATTTATTACAGTTCATTTTCAAGATTATTTTTGTTCAACTTTGCTGCTTGTTTTGTTTTTTTGTTCAGTTTCTTAGTTATTTTTGTTCATTTGTGCTTATTATGTTAATTGTATAATTTACTTGACAATTTTGTTCAGGTTTTTAATATTATTTTCTTCATTTTGTTGTTTAATTTTCAGTTCAATTTTAATTTCAATTTTATTTGTATAGCGCCAATCGTAATCAACGATTATCTCCAGGCGCTTTACAATTCAAGGCCGAGACCTGATGACTACACACAGAGTAAATGTGTTCATTTAATTCCTTATTTATTAATGTTGTTGCTTATTTGACAATTTTGTTCGTTTTGTTGACTATTTTGTTCATTTAATTCCTCATTTTGTTGCTTATTTGGTCATTTTGTTTAGTATATTGACTCTTTTGTTCAATTCATTCCTTATTTTGTTCATTGTCTTCATTTTGTTGATTATTTATTCATTTTGTTGCTTATTTGGTAATTTTGATCATTTTGTTGCTAATTTTGTTCATTTTCTGCTAGTTTGCTTATTTGTTCATTTTGTGTTGATTTTGTTTCTTATATTATTGCGTGTCCATTTAGTTGTTTATTATGTTTGTTTTGCTCCTTTTTTGATTATATTTGTGCATGTGTGCTCATTTTGTTACATAGTTTATTTGTTTTGATCATTTGCTTGATTATTTTTGCCCATTTTCTAGTTTTAATTTACTGTTTTGTACATTTTTTTAATGACAACTTTTTTTTTACTCCTAATCATTGACCTGTCGCTAAATGTACCTGAGTAGAAGTACTTTTTTACATCACAAAAGTAACCAAGTAACAGTAAAAGTGTTTTTCACACATGGAAAAATGTTTCATAGGCTGCCATTACATCTCCATTTCATACAGCATTTTAAAGAAGATATATTGTAAAAAAATAAGATCTCATATCTTTTCATATTATTCTAACACGTCTGGGGGCTCTAAACATACAGTAATGTTGAAGTTTCAAAATTAATGAGCATTTTGCAGATAACTGGACCTGAAACAAGCTGATGTCACAAATGTTCAGTCACGTCCGAGAACCACCAAAACCATCCTGGGATAATGTGTTAATAGAGTCTACATGATGGTATCCATGGCTCAGACAGACAAGGGTTTGGTCAGCAGCAGCTTATTTGCATTTAAAGCAACACACTGAAACATCTTGTCTGATATTGCACTGAAACATACATGATAGAATGAAGGATCCCCGCTGTATTTGGAGCTGAAATTTAAAATTTATATTCGAGACACATGTAAAAATTAAAGTAGCTAAAGAAATTCACTATATCTCCTATAATGTATTTTACTTTAGATGTAAAAAAAATAGGCTAGGCTGTGGCTCAGTAGGTAGAGCAGGTTGTCCAGGAACCAAAGGGTTAGCAGTTCAAATCCTGATTTCCACAGGCCAAAGTGTCCTTGAGCAAGACACTGAACCCCACATTGCTCCCAGTGAGTGTCACTGGTGGTAAAGCACTTTGAGAGCCATAGGGTAGAAAGGCACTATATAAGTGCAAGACCATTTTACCATATTTGGAACAGATATTCATTTGCTGTAAAAATGTTGAATAATACAAACATTTAACTTTAACTAAACATGTTTATTTAACCAAACAAACAGTAAATAAATCGGTCCAGAAGTGCATGGATCCTAGACTCACAAGTTATTGTAGTAGTCGTGAGCTATAGAGTTTTTCATGTGACTTTCACACAAACACACACTATTCTCCACATTACATACATTCAACCGATTGCTAATACATAGTCTGCTGAGTGTTTACAGCCAGACCGGACAATTAACGTTATAGTATAAACAAATCAGCCTCCACCTTAACATGTTTCTCTACAATAAAACAAGTGAATTGAGTTTTTTTACACATTCTCTCTCAATCACACACACATGCTTTTATTATCACCGACTGTTTGACTGTCGATATTATCAGCACCTTCTTTAAAGTAATTCATAGACATGTCGGGAGGGACACAAGAGGTACTGGAGGTACATTAGCGGCAGCTAATGTTTACTCCGCTCTATTCTGCTGCACACTGTAACATTAGTGGTAGTTGTGAGACATAGAGCACTGGG
>JAQQAE010009431.1:0-14612 GCA_029823295.1 Pseudamia nigra
TTTCCTTTCGGCTGTTCCCTTAAGGGGTCGCCACAGCGAATCATCTGCCTCCATCTCACCCTATCCTCTGCATCTTCGTTTCCATTCACTACTGATATGGGAATATTAAGGGCTGGTTTTTCTTTATCAATTTATATTGCACACAGTAACAAAGCTGACCTGAGCTTGGTTTGTTGCTGTTGTTTCTCTCTGACCCAATCTGACCCAAGCTGAACTGAGGCTATATTTTGGATCATGGAATGTACTGTATTTAAAAACTAAATTAGTTTAAGCCTTTGTTTCCCTGCAGCTCCTCACACATGTTGGCATTTCATGTTTGTTTCCTTCTATTAATCCAAATTACTGTGGACAACAATTATTCACTAAATTTGTTTCCACTGCATTTACCTTTTTTCAATACACTGAGTTTTTTTTTCCCAATATTTTTTTTTATTGTGTGCATTGCTAGTTTTGTTTTTATGCTCTGACTGAAGCTGAATGGAAACTTCCCTGCTGTTAATGTCACAGCACAATGTGAACATGGAAACATGATTTCTTTGGTGCGTTTGTAGCTACAGGTACTTCTTGTCACTATATTTAAAGTATATTAAAGTATTTCGCAGCCGTTTCTGGATTGTGAAGATAATGAACACAATGTGTTACTGCTATGTTTTATTTAATTGAATTTACTTCAAATATATTTATGTCTTTTCCGGCAACATTAGCCAAAAAGGGCTAACGTTAGCCCCCAGCTAACAGGAGTCTGACAGTTCAGTCACCGAGGGAAAAATACTGTAATAAAACATAATGGGAATTATTTTTTTAAATGTGGCTCCAGCCTTAAATTATTAAACTATTGATTATTATTGATTGAACTATTTTTTTGGATACTGCATATAAATTTCATATCGCTGCCTAATATTTTTAATATATTCCAGTAATTCCATTGTTACATATTATTATTGTAATAAACCACATGACACTTTTCCAAGTAAATGTTCTATAGACTGTGTGACAATAAATATAAATTGAGCTAATAAAGGAAATGTAGCTACTCTTCACTTTCATCAGCATTATATACACTACTGCTGCTTATTTCAAGAAAAGACACAATAGACAGGAAAACGTCTGAATGGATTTACTTGATACTTGCATGGTTGGCCACAATCAAATCAAAAATCTACCAACTTTCCGGATGCATAGTGCCACTTATTCATGAATAGGGAAACTAATGCTTGAGCAAGAGCATGTGTAAGTGCTTAACCCTATGAAGCCTGAACTGTCTAATAAGTGTTTTTTGGATTTTTACACCCAAACAAAGTAGCAGTTCCACCGAACAAACAACGACTACTGACAGCACGGTGATTTCTCTTGAAAACAAAGTTGTTGCATCTGTTTATAGTGCCAACAATGACTGCTGATGATATAAGAGGTATCGAAGGGTTGTCCCATGTCTTACGGGAACATTTCAAACCCTTCCCCTCGCAGCTCATTTTCAAGGGGTGGGGGCGACAATTAGAAATGGAATTGGGCCTTAGTGTTAGTGTTAGGAGGATGCTGTTGTGGATGCCCTCTCTGAAGGTCCTCTGAGACTGGTCCTCTGCCGCCTACTGAATTGTCAGTGCACAGCATATATTTTATTGTATCAAATATGATACACTGGTGAAGGAGGACATGAAGGTAGTTGGTGTAAGAGAAGAAGATGCAGAGGATAGGGTGAGATGGAGGCAGATGATTCGCTGTGGCGACCCCTGAGGGGAACAGCCGAAAGGAAAAGAAGAAGAAGAAGAAGTAGTGAATGGAAACACTCTTAACTGCCAATTATCTTTTGCAGAATTTCTGAAAATTTGTGATACATTTACTGTAGATTTGAACCCAGCTGTTGACTCCTTTTTTGCGAGAAGACAATGTAACGGAGCATGTGCAGAGTTACTGTTTCAACCATCCCTTGTTGCAATTTTCAGAATCAGAATCAGAATCAGAATGTGTTTATTGTCCTTGTCAAATGTTTCCATCAACAACAAAATTACATTTTCTCCCCGGCCTCCCCTACATGCGTGTACTAAACAACAGTAATAAGTGATATAGGAAAATAACTGATAAGTTCCAAGATGTGTACTTACTTGTGACTGAGTGCTGGATGGATTTGTGCTGCTCAAGTCTGAGTATTTCTTCTTCTGCGGTGGACAGATGCAAGAGAGGAAATGGGCATACTCCTCTCGTACCTGCAGAGGGCAGTAAAACATCAGAAAAATAACAACTCACAGCCTTTTTACTCCATGCATTCCAAAGTCATTGCTCTTTGTGTTGGATTTTGATCCATTTTAACATTTTCCACTTGTCACTTGTTACGGTTTCCCAGACTTTTTTGGCTCAAGAGCCAAAAGCTAAGTGTGGCCTCTCCTCAGTGACAAATTGTGTTTAGATCCCCTAGAAGCACTATGCAGGAAACAAAAAAATGATGAAAAATAATCAAGAAAACAAACAAAAAATAGCAAAAAGAGAACATGGTTAACAATAGTGAATAAGCTAATCAAGATAGTGAATACAAACAACCAAAAGTATCAAAGAAATGAACAAAAATCAATAAAATAATTGAGAAAGCAAGCAACAATTAACATAAAAATCAAGAAAACATTAACAAAATAATTAACAAGATAACTAATAATTAATAAAATAATAAAGGAAGTGAGCACAAATGAACAAAACTTAAAAAATAATAATATGAAGACATGAACAAAATAATACATTTTTTTGAACAAAAATGGACAAAATAATAAAGAAAATAATCAAATAATCAAGAGAGAAAATGAACACTTATCAAGAAAATGAAGAAAATGTTTTCAAAACAGTCACAGTGTCTCACCTGTTTGGACAGTAGGCAGTGCATGACAAACACCAGCGCCCCTTGCAGGCTGTTGAGAATAGTGAAGAGGTATGCGACTGCGGTGTTTGCCATCTCTTGAAACAGGAAGGCCCCAAACACCCACATGAGGCCCAGTATACACATCTGGGCGATGGCTGTCACTGTAAACGCTCTACAGAAGAAAGAATAGAGTGGGAGGCAGATCAGAGAGACAACCATACAGTAGATAAAGATTAACCAGAGACCAAACATACAATGAGTCAGTGCCTGGAAAAAACCCCACAGTGGAAAAGGATTGAAAGTGTTTGCTCTCTTTATGTCAAAATAAGATACAGATATTGCTACGTAAGAAAACACACTTAATTCATCACACTTTTATCTAATAAAAACTGGTGAAATAAAAGAGCAGCTGAACATTAAATATGTTCAAAAAACAAAAATTGAGCCGTCCGTGAATGACATCATCCACAGTTGCATTCCCAGTCCAGATGACCTTTGGTGCATGTCGATCTCCCCTCTCTCCTCCCTTGTTTCAACTATCAAATAAAGGTTAAAAAACAGTACTCATCGAAGAAACCTCTGTCTTGCGGTTCAAGCAGAAAGTTTAGACTTTATATGTTGCTGCAAAGAAGCAGGACTCTGAAGTCTACTTGCCTCGAAGGGAGACTTCTTTGAAGGCAGAGACATCCAAATACTAGCCAGGAGGGGCAGATCCACCTACCTTTGAGTTCTTAGATTTCTACCCAGACAGTTAAATGCCCATCTACACCCCTCCCCTAAGAAGTCTCAGGCTGGGAGCTTTCAGCTAAATCTGCTCTTGGAGATTTTTTGGAGGTTTGAGGTTTCATGTTCTCCCCGTGTATGTGCGGGTTCTCCAATTTCCTCCACAACCAAAAACATGCACTTAGGTTAACTGGTCATTCTAAATTACCCATAGGTATGAATGTAAGTATGAATAGTTGTATGTTTCTATATGTCAACCCCCTCCCCCCCGATACTCGTGAGGATTAAAAAGTAAGAAGATGAATGTGTGAATGAACTGAAGACTCTCCAAGTAATCTCGGCAACCCTCTGTCCACCTTAACAGATCTCTGCCACACCCTCTTTTAGGATGAAAGTGTGGAGCATTGAGTCGCAGAGTTTAAATTCTGGATCTTATCATTTCTCCACTTAAAACTGAAGAAGGTCCTTGGATGAGTGGCTAAATATCTTCAAATTAACACAACAGTACAGTTACTTTGGAACCGAGGTGCTGGAGAACTATGATCTGGATGACTAAAAACATTCACAAACAGGCAACAAAAAACCTCAAAATCTAAAACATGGAAGCTTCTCATTTACGGTGTAGCTCCTCTATTGTTGTATTACTGTGTAGATTCTGCATAATTACACTTTGGAAGTGGACACTGAACATTAGTGCTACCTGTTCAGTATCTGACTAAATGTAGAACATGAGTCACGGTGTTGAATATGGTCCAGAAAAAAATAATAATTGCAGAACATTATGATGTGCCAGTGAAGTTAACCTTTCACCTTCCTGATATTAACCATCATTACTTCAGCCTGTTATCTTCTTACACAGTTGTGTGACATTTTGCCATAAAAACTTCCACTAAGGAGGTTTACATAATCACTCCTCCTTGTGTTTGTACATCTGTCTTTAGCACAACTGTGTAAACACTACTGGTGGAACGGTTGGACAAGACCTCTTTCAATTTTGGAGCAGATTTATAAAAAGCAGCAGAGGTTTTTCTATCTTGTTTGTTTTTGTTTAACATCTAGTGATAAAGTATCAGATTCCAACTAATACCCACTACCCTACCCTTATCTACAGTGGCTGCAGAAAGTCCCTTGTGAGAGCTGGTGTATGTCTCGTTCATTCTGGGTTTTTTACTTAAGTGAATAATTACTCTTGTTGACCCTTCAAACATAACAGATGAGAGTTAGAGGCCATTCATGATTGAAAAGGAGTATTTTTATGGACATGGATGGAACTTTCTATCTGTACCATGAGTTCATTTCATCCATATTGCTTTCATAGGCCTTTGGTGGGTACATTGGTTGTTGTTGGTATGATTGTACTGTACATTATATTTAATGGCCTCATGCGCCACCACCCTTTACAACATTGCCTTGGCTCTTACATCTTTCATAAGCTGGGCATAGGCTGTAGAGTTATAGAAATGTTACTGAATTCCAGCTCCCACTGTATGCCAAAACATACATCTTAAAGGTTTCATGGTGTGTTCCAGTCATACTGAGAAGTCAGAATTTCCAGGTTTCTAGTCAGGCAGCAAGGTTAGACTTTATAAGTTGCTGCAAAGAAGCAGGACTCTGAAGTCTACAAAAGGAGACTTCTTTGAAGGCAGAGACATCCAAATACTAGCCATGTTTGTATACCTGGAGCAACTTCCCTCAACACAGAAGGAGGTTGAAGACAAAACCTTTCACACATCTACATTGCAGTTCTTAGATCTCTACCCAGACAGTAAAAAGCCCATCTACACCCCTCCCATAACAAGTCTGAGGGTGGGAGCTCTCAGCCAGGTCTGCTCTTGAAGGTTTTTTGGGTTTGTTGGGTTTGTTCGTATAATTTTGGCCTTAATTTGTTAAGCAAATAAAGCTAATCTAGATTTATGATTGATGCTATATTAATACACTTGAATTGAATTGAATTGAACTGAATTGAAATGTATTCAATCAAAGTGGAGAATCTGTGTGGAGTTTGCATGTTCTCCCTGTGTCTGTGCAGGTTCTCCTCGGGTCCTCCTGTTTCTTCCCATAAGCAAAAACATGCACTTAGGTTAATTGGTCATTCTAAATTGCACATAGGTATGAATGAGTGTGAACGCTTATCTGTTTCTATATGTCAGCCCTGCAATGAACTGGCGACTTGTCTAGGGTGTACCCTGCCTTCACCCTAATCCACTGAACTGAAGACTCTCCCAGTAATCTCAAAAACCACTAATTAGCCTTAACAGGCCTTGCCAACAACATGCCAAAACTTGTGACTCCAGTGCTCACACCTTATAGAGTTCATGATACGTTCCAGTTATACTTGGAAGTCAGAATTTCCGGGTCCTACGCAGAAATTTCAACTGAAACTTCCTCAAGTGGAAATTCCACCTCAGAAAAATGGAGCCACCCCATGAACCCTGAATATATAATTCAATATGGCTTCCAAACATCAATTAATTTTTTTCTTTTATGTGTGAATATCAATACTGCTGTCTTCCCGCGGACAGATCAAAATAAATGCAAGCATCCAAACCCTCATCATCACACCTGAGCTCTGACTGGTTCCCTTCTCATCTCATCCTGCCTTTTCCTCCTCCTCTTCCTAGATCTCTACTCTTCCCGCCCCTTCTTTCTTCTGATTGGATCTCGTCTCTGACCAACTTTTTTGTTTCGTTGTTATTTGTTGATGAAAGTGTCAGTGTCAATTTTGTCCAAATATTTACCCTTGTTAATCAATTTTTATTTAGTGATTGTCTCGTTTTCTTTTGAAAAAATATGCCATTGAACAAAAACTATGACGAAAAATTAGTACCCACCGAAATTAACACTGATGCACATGTTTGGAAGTGGTCCATGCTATGAATGAGCCAGCTTTCTGCACCATGTAAAGTGAGTTGTGCAGCTCAAAATCAGGTCAAAATGGACTTTGAATGTTTAGAGCATGCCCCACTTCATGTGATCACCACTTTCATCACCATTGCTATGTTTTAAGAGAGTTGTCTAGCAGTTTCAATTTGTCTCTGGTGGATGTACTGTATTATGCAAAAATCAATACCAATATAAAAAGATATGGAAGCATGGTTACTTCTAATGAAATGTGTCTTTCAAAGGGAGTGTGAATTAAGATGAATGCAGGTTCAGAGCAACTAGAGCTACACATGAAAAACATTAAAGCCTTTAAAAGGTGGCCTACTCCCTCTGCAGACATAAACTGCTCATTCTAAAGCAATAAAAACACAATCATTCTCATTTATGTGTGATTTTACTCTGGTAAAAACATAATAATGGAATGCCCTAAGTCTTACACACTGTCCTGAAAAGGCAAACAGTCAGTCAATCTCCAAATGTCTCCTTCTCTTTCATATATAAATTCTTGAGTTATGGCCAAAGTCAAAATGAACTTAACAAACAAACCCTAATCAGATCATCCTTTAGCCCAAAAGGATGTGTGTGCCAAAGTTGAACAAATTCCCTCAAGATGATCCTCCGACATCACGTTCATGAATACCAAACAGACAGACCAACAATCCAAAAGCATCACGCTTGGGCCACAGCTGACGAAAACATCCTTAAAACACTTTTCAAAAACAGTTTGGACCTTTTGCAATAGTGTTTTTCTCTTATACCTATGAATACTCTGAGTTGTATTTGTGTCACATAAAAAAATCTTAACTGTTTTCTTGTAGCACTCAGTTCATATTCGGAATTCTGAAACAGGGGTCTGCAACCTGTAGGTCTTTAGCCCCTCTCCACTGCCTCCTATGGTTTTGTCCAATGATGAAAGTAACACATTATAATAAATAAAATGGACAAAATAAGCACTCAGTCACCAATGAGAAGAAAAAGTGACTACATAATGAGCAAGCATTAAGGGAAAAATGAAGCAAATAATCTGCAGAATAATCAAGAAAATGAACAGAAACAGCTTTATAATTTAAAAAATTTAAAATGAACAAAAATAAGCAAAATTATGAAATAAATTCGAAATCTTACAAGATTAAGTCACGAAAATGAAAAAAAAAACTACACAAAAATGACTAAACTGGTCTGTCAGCTGAATGAGAATGCATTAAAAAAATTACCATAATATCCAAGAAAATGAATGAAATAGTCTAGTAAATGAAAGAATAAAAAAAGAACAGAAATAAACAATACCTATGAGAAAATAATACAGAAAAATAATAAAAATGTAAAAAAAAACAATCAAGAAAATGAAATAAAATGCACAAAAATGAATAGAATAATTTAAAAAAAACTGAATAAAAATCAACCAGCTATTCTGAAAAAGGAACAAAAATTGGGGAAAATGAATAAAATAATAAAAAGGTTGAACAAGAAGTCAACAAAAAAAATCAACAAAATCAACCTAAATGAATAAAACAATAACAAATTGGTGTTAACATGTTGCCAGATAAAACATGAGTAATATTTCTTGTGGTATATGAAGGATTTGGATTTTTTTTCCCCCATCTGTCCAAAACTGGCTCCTTCTAAGGCTGCTGACGCCTGCCCTGGAATAAGCTGACCGTCAGGGATAAACAATCCTCTGCATCCAAGGAAGGATTTTTTTAATTAATGCTGGGAAGTTTAATTCAGTCAGTCTATACAAGCAATAGATGAAATAAAAAATGACCACCCTGTATATACTGTACTTGAGTTTTGATGGGGGTGGGGGTCGGGGCTCTGTAATAGAGCGACTAGCATGAAAAAATTCCCTACATTTTTCCCTCTCAAAATGCCCTTCTTTCCATTTATGCATCTCTCAAATCCAAAAACAGCTTCATTTGACTAGCTCAGTGTTTCATTATGAAATGTACGGGTTAATGTTACAAAAGCATGGGCAGTGGAAAAAAAACCCACAGTGTTTCAAAAGCAAACTTACTTAATTTTGTGCAGTTTGGAGAGGTCTGGGTTGAGGCTGGTGAACTTCTGCGCCAGTTTCCACACAGTGATGATGAAAAAGAAGACGTTGACAATGATGATGAAACACACGGGACCATAGAAGCTCCAGATGAGGCCGTCTTGCAAGGAAAGCCAGCAGCTAGTTAGGAGGGAAGAAACGTACAGTGTATGTTCACAATGGGCTTTTACTGACTTCATCGCTGAGCTACGTAACAGAAGGTTTGTATAATCCAGTGATATAACATCTAAACACATCTGTCTCCTCTGATACACACATGAACGAGTCACATTTTTGCACACTTACTACTGCTTAGTGCCGTACCCCCCAGGCCTAATGATTGCAGACATTATAACGATAGCAAGAGGTGTCCCATAACCGGCGATGAACAGGTAAAGGGGACGAATGGTGGCATTGAACACGAGGACCACCATACGGTACAGCTGTACCCCCTCTAACAACATCCAGCAGAAAACTCCCAAGAAGAAATAATGAAGCAACGCTGCGACGAACCTGCAGCCTCCCTGGAATAAAGCATGCGCATACCAAGAAAGAGATTAAGTAAAAAGATGTCACAGTTGTTTCAGTGTACACAAATGGTGTCCTTTGTGTACGTTTTTTGGTGTCCCACAAAAAACGTACCATAGGTTTGGTTTGTGAGATCCCTGCAAGGAAGACGAGGTCAGCTATGAACAGGCAGATGCAGAGGTGGAGGTGGATGGTGCTGCGTGTCCCTTTTATCGAATGGCAAAACTTGAATGTGAGGATGCACAGGATTAAACACAGCAAGGAAATGGTCAGTCCAATTTTGGTTGCCAATATGAGCCCAAAGGTGTGCTGGCAAAAAGGGGGGAAAAAAGAAGAGATGGGTTTGTTTTGAAATATGAATAAACAACAGGGATGAAGTAATACACCTTGTCAGAATACAAATACACAGTGTGCAGAACAGATGTCCGATACATATGTCCAGCTGTAACAAAACATTAGTGTTCAGTTAAAGGGTTTGTTTCTTTCTTTTTCGTCATTTCGTCATTCTATTTCGTCTTTGGTTCCAAAATGCCACCAGCTAGTTGCTAAGCTCATCTGTTTGTTCTTTGCTGCTGTGCAATTCACATTTAATGGTTTCTGAGGGCTTTTCAGTGAAAACAGCTGCCTGCTGATGTTGGAAAATACTGTAATTTGGGAGCATTTGGATATAAACCAACAGTGACATTACAGACTACAAAACCAAGCCGATGAGCAGCAAGATGCGCAAATGCTTTTTGTGCAAAACTGTACTGTTGGGTAATAATTATCTATGGGTTTGTACATTTTTGAAGTGGGTGACACACTGCTATGGGTCAAAACTACTGCACATATTTCCTCCTGTGTTTTACAACACAATTATCACATTTCTTTAGGCATTTAACATTTAATAGCAATTTCCTTCATGGGGCATCACAATTATTTTGAAGATGAAGTAGAAAGCATTCAGATAGCACAGACCTCCACCAAAGCAGTTCAGTTTCTCTTCAAAGGATAATCTACCATTATCATTTGAACTTATGCTCACTTCCTCAATATTGTTATTGCACCCAAAAGTAATATTTGTACATTTATTTGACCCTCATTATTGTATTCTTTGACAATGAAAACCTACCATTAGCGTTTGGACATTCATATCATGATTAGTTCAATAGTTATTCATTAAAAATAATATTTCCATTATGGTGGTTTTCTTCTAGGTCTAGCTCCATAAATGTTGACGATACATCAAATCCATGGGCACATTCCTGAATCAGCAGATTTTTCACTACAGTTTGGTATCAGTTCCATGTCTATAGCTTTATTTACTACCTTACAGTAGCTATTTTCCTCAACCCCTGTAAGCATTCTGGATCACTATATCCAGACTATTGCCCATATCTGGATCAAACTTTGCGGTTTGCTAAATAATATTATGGTGTTATCCTATCTTTTTTGGCAAAATTTTCTGGGTGTTATTTGTGGCTTTTTATGTGGACTAATGTTGAATTTGAATACTGTATCTCACAATGACAAAGAGTCCTTTAAAAAGTTTCTGGATCCAGATGATGATGCAGATCACTGCCAGAATCTAATGGATTGATCCTTGTATCATTTCTGACCTAGCCTAAAAATTTGATCCAAATCCGTAAATAACTTTTTGAGTTATGCTGGAAACAAATACACAGATACATTATTAAATAATCTAACACTGACAACAACATAACGTCCTTGGTGGAGGCAAGTGGAGATTTATACAGGTTTGTAACATATTCACATGAATCTTACTTCAATAGGATACACAGCCATAAGAACAGCGAAGCTGCTCAGATGTTCACATCGGCACACAGTGTGTGTGTCATTGGTGCGCTGCTCATGGCAGCCATCTTTGGCCCAGGATCCTCTCTCATTCCAGTAGGCACAGATGTACTTCCGCTTCCAGTCTCCTGGCACCTCAGTGCCCTAGTACACAAAAGACAAAATTATCAAAGCCTCATTCCTCCAGATTCTACAACCTGCACAGAATACATAGGGTACCTACTACCTGCACATGTTTGAGTGTGATGTAGACAGGGCGGCTCAGGTTTCCAGTGGACGGGTTGGACACTACAACTGATACAACTTTAGAAAAAATCTGAAAGGACGGAGTCACATCATCTACTGCTTCTTCTTTGAGGTCCTCGAAGGAGTCCTCTACGTATTGGTCAAGTTTTTTATAGCTCATCAATGCAGCCATTGCAAAACCTATAAAAGACAATAATATAGTAAGAGCATTTTTGATAAACATGAAAAAAAAAAAAACAAAACAAGCCAAGAATGTGGATTCACCAGGGTATGTTCCATTCCCAGATGCTGTTTCCCAGTCTGTGTCCAGTGTGGAGTTCTCACTGGTCAGATGTATTGATCCGGTTGGTCGAGTCTCTGTCTTCTGCACCACAATATCCATGTCTGCTCAGAGAAAAAACTCATTTCAAACTTACAGTATATCTCCCCCAACAAACCTCACATTAGTTCACTTGTTATCAGAGCAACTCTTCATCCATGCTCAGGTTATTTCCAGAGCTACCTGTTTGAGTGGTAGCTATCCTAGTCCTGTTGTGTCTAAGCTGTGGACCGATGAATCTAATGGAGTCCTCCACTGTCTTGAGGAACTGGGTCATGTCTTCACTGTTGTCCACTTGACCAGGGGACAAGATGGACTCAGTCGCTGTGGAGAATTTCTGTCCAAATTCCAGGACAAAATAATGGTCGATTAAAGGGCTTTCTAGGTTTACATGTAGGAATGTGTGGATGTCGTGTGTCTGCTTTTCTAACCTCCAGTAGCGCCTCTCCATTAGCCTTCCCTTCGTCAGTAGGGTTTATGGTCGACAGAGCCAAACAGCTGTTCCTCATCATGAACCAAATGGCGTCCAAACCTTTAAGAGACTGAAATAGAGAGATGGAAAAAAAAACACTTAATTTACTCTATACCACAGTTCATATACACAAATCCTAAAGAGTGCTTCAGGAAATACTGGAACTCTGCCTCCCTCAAATGGGTTATGCAACCATTCATTCATTTCAGTTATTTTGTACAATGGCTTTGTTCAATGTAGTTAAGTTTTTAATCTTTGGTTCTTTTCTTGATCATTTTGGTTAATCAGTGGATTTTTTTGTTTATTTTTCTTGTTCATTTTAATCCATCCATCTATTTTCCTTGCGGGGATTGGGGTGGGGGGACTTAAGGCGAAGGGGAGAGCATACCGGCTGTTGTTGGGATTGAACCCAGGAACGTGGGTTCTGGCCGTGAGGCACAAGTGCTACCCACTGCACCACTGTGTCGCCCATTCATTTTAATTATTTTATTAATTATTTTGTTCTTTTTTGTTTGCACTTTTGTTAATTTATTGGTCATTTTTATACATTTTGTTTATTTTTTGTTTGTTTCATTTTTCCCCAAATGTCTGCTACTTTTCTTGATTTGGATTTGGATTCATGTTGTGGATTATTTAGTTAATTATTTGTCCTTTATTGTTCACTTGTTACTTTGTCAATAATTGTGTGGATTTCTCTGCCACATTTGAATATGTTGGGGGTTGAAAAAGATTTATTTTCTTAATAATTTTGTTGATTTTCTTCATTTTATGGATGATTTTTTCGGCGGTTTTGTGAACATTGGTTTACTGTATTTTCTTCATTATGCTTTGATCATTGTTGATTGGTGGGTTTTTGTTCATTTTCTTGTTAATTTTTGTTATGATAGTAATAATGTTTATTTTGTTCAGCCTGCTTTTGGCTCTTGATTGTTTTTGGGTTTTTGAACATTTTTGTACATTTTGTTTATTATCTATTATTTGTTCATTGTCTTAATAACTATATTCCTTTCTGGCCATTTTTTCAGATTTTTGTTCATTTTCTTGATTATTAGAAATCATTTTTTGTAATTTTTTTTTACTTTTGTTATTTTCTTTTTTTCACTCCTGTTAATATTTTTTGTAATTCTTTGTCGATTTTCTCATTTTTATGTTCATCCTTGATCATTTTGTGGATTATTTTGTTTCATTTTTATTATCTTGTTCATTTTGTTAATTTAGTACACTACGTACATTTTTTTGATCTGAAGTAGTGGAAAGCACTTTTTACATTTAAAATGTAAAATACAGTATATACTGTAGAAATGTTTCAATATGGGGATTCTTCAGATCTTAAAAAAATGGAGATTATGTTTTTGTTTTTTGTCTGAGCTGAAAACATTTATGAACCACTGGTAAATGATTCTGAGACACAGAGACACCTGGTGTTGTCCTAAACAAGCAAAAAAAAAACCATGAATTAATACCTATAACATACATAATAAAAACTGAAAGTAGTTCATGTGAAGCCAGGAACACAATTCTACAGTTCAATTTTATTTTTCAAGCTTTATTACCAACTGTGCCAGTTAACAGGATAAAGTAGAACATGATGTGTGTAGCAGTGTGCAGAATACATGCCAGAGAAATACACTCTTACCAGTTCAGGTTCTATAAAGTTGTCACAGTTTAATTCTGAAAAAGGTTAAAAACATCAGATTATCACCACATCTGTTAAGTGATCGTTTTGTACATCCTCAGTAGAACAAGAAGTGTTGATAAAATCTGCAGAGTAAAGCAGAAACTCCTGGCTGTTATCTGATGAGATACTGTACACTCAACTAATGATGTGAATGTAGTTTGTTGACAGAGAGAACACAAAAGAACAGAATGTGGAGACTGATGGATGAAAATGAAAAACAAACTCAGTGAACAAACAGCAAAGATCTATAGTGGATGATACACTGTCATTTCTCATTTCTCTTTATAATCCACAAAATAAAGAGAAATTATTTAAAAATGCATAGAATTGAAGAAAATGGACAAAAAATAGCAAGATAAGCAGCAAAATGGCAGCAAAGCAATCCACAAACAAAAAAATTCATAACGATACTGAGCTAAAAATGAAGAAAATGAGTGTGGCATTGAATAAAATAAGCATCAAAATAGAGATAAATTAGTAAAATGAGCAACAATTAACTAAATAATCAAGGAAAATCAACAAAATAATCAGGAAAATGAGCAAAAATGATCAACGTAATGAGAAAAATGGATAGAAATTAGCAGGATAAGCAGCAGCAGAAGTTAATAAAGTAAATAAAATAATTTTTAAAATGCAGTAAAAAAATTACAATATAACTAACATCACATAAATAATCAAAACAATCCACAAGATGAACAAAATGCAAAAATGAAAAGAATAACACAGAACAAAAAAGGATCAAAATGAACCACAAGAACCAAAATAATCAACAAACTAAACAGAAATCAAAAAAATGCACAAAGCACAAAAAATAGACAGAAATTAGAAACATAAGCTCCAAAATGAGCAACAATTAACTCAGTATCCCACAAAAATGAACCAGAGTCAACATGATGAACAAAAGTGAACAGAATAATCATAACAGTGAACAAAATATAAATCAAATTGAACCACAAGCACAAAAATAATCGACAAACTAAAGAGACATGAACAAAAATGACCAACATAATGAGGAAAATGAACACAGCATAATTAACAAAATGAACAAAAATGAACCGAATAGTCAAGAACATGAACAAAAATAGCCAATGT